>QNGE01007538.1:0-22477 GCA_008508345.1 Paragonimus westermani | reverse complement strand
TTTCTGCGCAACTGTGGCCGTAGCCGATTGCCACCGTACTTCCATCGTCACCTTGGACCTCCAGGACAGTCTACGTGACGAGGAAATGCTACCTGCAATCGCATCGCAATCGGCAGCTTCTACACCCGCACCGGCCACCGCGATTGTTCAGTCTATGCTCCAGTTCGTTCCAATTCCATTCACTAGTCGATTAGCAATTTTTGCACCATTTGCAACCAGAAACCGCATAGACGCAATCAAACCAAGTTCACTTGTTTAGTCTATGTGCCACATAATATAAATGTGAGAGTTGAGGCTGCTACATCGATCATACGGACTATTCGATACCGCTCCACCGAATCGTGCGTAAGACCGATCCAACCGAACAGCGGCAAAATACATGTATTTTGCCTGCAGGCCGATTTCATACAACCCACGCGCATTGGCATAGAAAACGTTAACGCCTAATTCTGGTCAATTCAGTGGACAGGATAAATGCTCCGTGTAATCGGCAGACCGCAAATATCTACGTAATCTTTTAAATAAAAGCGGTTTCCATGTTAGTGAATTTGCTGCGATTCCGTGGTGTGTTTCATTCAGTGAAATCTTTAAATTCTCTTACTGGAAATTTTTTGTTTTAATCTTCCAAGTTCATGGGCAAGGAATGTTCGGTAGTTTAATGGCGTAGATGTCAGTGGGAAAATGACAAAAAGTTGCATTTCAAGTTATTCCGGATGATCATTGGTGGAATATGGTTGAAAAATTCGATGTCATCGACGTGGTGGGACACGTTTCTCACGGAACCTGAGTGTAGTTAAGCAGGAAAACTTGATTAGAGTTTCCACGGTTGAACCGTCGTTGGATCACCAGGACTAAGCTTTCAGTGAAACTGCAAACGTACGACACACCAGTAGACGGTGTGCAACGTTGGAACATGCGCAAAACATGGGCAATTGTGCACTATTTATCAGTTATAACTGGCCACTCAATGCTACTATGGTCGTATATTTTCGTAGAAGCATGCAGTACGCTGGAATGTGGACAAGGCGACCTGCTGAACTAACGACATCTAGGGGCACTTCCCACTTGAAAGCTCACAAAAATTTTCGTGTAATTGTGCTGTCATGCGAGTGAAGGCAAGCAGTACCGTGTGCTGAAACATATGAGTGCTCCATCAATTTGCCCATGCTTACGAGTGAACGCAAACAGGCTTGAATACATGAGTGAACAAGTGAATTCACTGAGAACGAACACGTGAAGGAACCGACTTGAATGATCCATTTTTAGTCGGTGAAGAATGGGACGTAGTATCTCCGTATTTCTCCAGCACAGAATGTAGCCGCTGGTTCGCAGGCTTTCTGAGTGTCCCCCCGGTTGACTGAAACCGTGTGTCAGCTAAAGTCCTCATCGTCTTGTTCATCACATCTGATATCTACAATGTTAATGTGTACGCGTATGTGAAAAAACTCACTTTCTTTGATTATATCAGGGGGATAATCGCTCCAGGTTGCACTGATCTACGCTTTCTTCGGCTCTAGTACAAACGGTACACTGTCCGCAAATGGGTGTAGACCGACATCCATTATGGGTGCTGTGCTCCTTCACATAATCTCTGGGGGAGCGCAAACAGTAGCTGAATTGGACGAAATTGGCAAATCTGTGAATCTAAACGGACACCCACCAGGTGGCCGAGGTTGAAGCAGCTTGCCACATAAGGGGCACTCAATTATGTTCGCCATTTGAGTACATTAAGAATAGAAAACAGTTGATCAGCATCACATCGACAGCGGGTCATTTGTACCGGTTCACCGCAGTGTCCATATGGCAGCCCTGTTCCGGGCTTTTCACCTACCCGGGCTGTGTACTGCTTGTAGGTGTGGCGATAATCAAGTCGTACAAGGATAAGCCAGTCTCATCACGTCCTAATACTTCACTGTCAGAGGCGATAAAGCTGTTAAAAAAGGCCACGGCTGCAGATTTAGAGTTTTGCAAACAAACTCTGCAGGGCTTCAAGGTGATTGCTGACCTTTGCTGCAGCGAGAAGCCGAAGCTGCCGGCCCACCAACTGTCTATTTGAAAAGGTATACCCTGCAAGCCACCGCTCATGAGTGGGGACGCGACCTTTGTGAACAGAACTAAGCACTACAGATAGCCTTAGTGTTTCCAGAACAATTCCAGACTCTGTATGCACGAAAGCTGTGGTGAACGACAGAAAAGACTCACAAGTATCCTGCATGCCATCGACAGCAAAACACCGTCCTCATGTTGAACACAAAGCTGTAGTGTTCAGGTTGGTTACTAGATAACCGCTTACTTTGCACTCAGCTACTTTTTCAAAGTGAAATTTTGAGGTCCGCCAGGTGTTTTTCGTTAAGGTTATCTGGGTGCGTGATCATTCGACAGATGATCTTCTTGACGATCAAGTCAACCTCGAAAACTCCACGGTGGTCGCATCCGTATGTCGTCTGCATTTCGAACTCTCGCTCCAGACACTGGCTATGAGTCCATATTTTTTTAAAGTCAACGACAAGGAGGTCTCCAGGGTGCATCCTTCATTTGGCCGTCCGTTGACATTTGCCATCCTATTATTCGTGCGATTGCCAGAGTGGACAGCGTCGCACTGTTCATGAATGTTTTACCTGGGCTTGATGTGAAGCCAGTGACACAAAAATTGATTCATAAACTTTCTGCCTGTTTGGCGGATGATATTCAGATCACGCTTGTACCTCAGGTATATAATGCAAACGGCAATTTACTCTTCCTACTTGTCCACCGTAGCCATTAGTTTGAACAGATGAAGACTGCAAGAAGTTCGTCTTTCAATGAACATGAAGGACAAATATTATTCCATTAAATGCTTACGGGCGGCGTCACGTACATGGAAATAAGACGATATGATGTCGCACCCAAACACCAAATGGGCCGCCCTTATCTACGCAGCCATCCCATCTATCGCAAACATCTTCACCGCAATGTGCTCCACAACACTCCCAAAAACTTCAGAACAGCCTGCGTAGCCTACGTGAAGGACTAAATTGCTACAAATAACAATGGTTAACCCGAAAGACACGTAACAAACCTTTGCATACGCTCCTACGCCTTTCGCATTTCGTACGATGGTAATAAATCTGGACGGTTTTCAAGGAATCATGCCACCTTACCTGGTCGCACTGCGAAAGCGTTTTCGACCCACGGTCCGTTCTGTGTATGAAAATAACGCCCGCAGCTTCCACGTACCTCTGGATGTATTCTTGGAATAGTGGGAAAGTGCGAAATTCACGACCACCAAAACATCCCCTGAGAGTAAATATAGTCTCATTCACTGATGTAATGAATAATATCCGCATCATCCTATGTCTAGATATAAAATATTTCAACAATCGTGTATTAACAATGTCGCAGGCAATCAACCGCGACAACAGCAGCCATATTGAAAGTCGAAAGTAACAAAAGACTGTCGCCTTTAATCAAGGTCAGTTGAAACAAATACGTGGGTCCATAACAGATTTCGGCGATTTTAATTTCCGCACCATGTGCCAAGCTAACAGGGCGGAAAATGATGAGAGATGATATTTTGCCCACGGTACCTGAAGGAATCAGGGTCTACGACCAGCAGCGATGGAAATTTTCAGTAGGAAGTGAAACCTGCCGTTAGACGACGACGAAATGATAAATAATTGATTACCGGGCGATATTTCCGTGGTATCACCCAGGAATTTGAAAATTGTCGATTGCCATGACAGAGGGCATCAGTTGAGTTAAAAAGCTTTGCTTTATTTGATGGCAAATCGGTTTTTTTCCACTTGGCGCCGAGATAATAATTAGCGATGTTAGGTGTTGTGACCGTATAAATGTGCTATGCTGTGAAGGACTTTTTCACGTATAACCAATATTTGGCCGACTTTATCTTATATACCGTTTTAGGTTATAGATTATCTACGTGGCTCTGAAGATGTCCTTGAGGGTTGAGAATTTGTTAGCTTCAGCGAGTTCAAAAGTTGCTTAGTTAGGTACACGAAGGATTACAATGTTCTGTACGTGCTTTGTTTGAGCAAACAATCAGGCAGTGGGCGCCTAAAATATGACTATGTGAGTGTGACTGCCGTTGAGTTTACGTGGTAGATAGCGTTCCGCTGTATGAAATACAAGCGACGCAAGAGCGAAAGCCGTGGGTTACGGCTTGTTTCAGTGAGTTGAGTTCACATGCTTCCCATTGCACAGTTCCCGCGATACAAGCTGCCAATCACGCTCCAACGTAGTTTGGAGAACTATTGGATTTGATGTTAGTTCTTTCACATTGGCGCACAACCACGACATGACTGTCTTGCTGTACAGTGCACGTCCAAGGATTCGTCAGCTCACATAAGGTGAAGTGAACTACTCGAGACGTCTTTTTGAATGCAAAACTTCAACTGCTGAGTTGAAGCAGTATGCTGCGGATGTTTAGGGCAAGTATATAACTACCATGAATATTTGCAACCTCCATGATCGATTGAAACCGCTAGTGGTAAGTAAATGGTTTAGTGTACACTGATGCAGCGGAAAATCTGCCACAAATTCTGCATCCTACAGAGAAAGACGGCGTGTTGTGTGTCATCTGAGACAACAACAATAGGAACACGCACATATATTTCGCACACAGAAAGCAAATGCAGTTATTCAGACGGTTCCCTGATGTGGTTAACATCACTGCCACCCATGGGACCAACCGCCACAAATAGGTCCTGGAATGCAAAACAGCCAGGACGGGAGAAGAATGTTCACATGGGGGTGTCCTGTGGATATTATGGTAACCCCGTTAATACGGTGTGATAAGGATCAGCTATTTTTCCACATGGAGTGCATGAATAATACTGACATATCGCACTGTCCATTTTGCACAGGGCAGTTACAAACCCCTCTAGGTACGTTAAGATTTCATTGACTATGCCGGTTCGGTTACATCGACCCCATACACTGCGCCACATCCGATGTAAAAACGCGAACAAAGACCGTGTACAGCTCCACTAATCATTGATGATACCTCTGAAAGTGAGTTCCACGTTGTTCCCACCCACAAGCGGGTCCGGGTGAAAAGGATGGCAAATGACTACACGGACGTCACTGGCAACGGTACGTGATACCTAACCTACCATGTAACATACCGTTTAACTTAAGACCAGCAAACACAGCAGGTAGAGGACATCCAATGAAGCAGAACCGAAAGCAAGGAGGCTTCGGAAATTCGGACGGAATATTCCAGATAATGATAATATGTACATTTAATAAACGTATTCCGACAAGTCAGTATAAGTTTCACGTCGTGACATTATGACAGTAGAACATAGACGTCAGTGTGTCAAGCTAGAGGTCGTTGCGTTATGACTGAAGGGTGCATGTATGGTCACTCCGAAATGCTTCATGCGGCACAATGCTTCAATTGTCGTTAAACCTTCTTGCTTTTCTGAAAACACACGAAACTTCATCTCTGCGGTGGTTATGTAACCGCACAAACTTGCCGCTTTCCTTCTTACCATAATGCCAAAGCATCTTACGCCCGGTTATGGTGAGCAGTATACCCATGTAGCACATGGCACGCAGAGAGTGCATGGTTTCCGGTGGTTTTCGGTGGGCCATGAGAAAAACCTTCGAAACAAGCATCTCACGAAATAATTCTTCTGAGAGTAAACGTCTATGGACATCACCTCAAAATCTGCATTACCTCTTCAGCAAAATTAGCGACATTCGTTTAACTTACGTTGTAAAGTCAGACATGTCTAATCGCTAATTATCCGAGCTCGCTGAGCTGAGATTTGTGCACGTCGGACGGTTTTGCTATTATACAGAAGTGCGTGAGAAATTATTCGCCTTTGTTCATCCTTATATATCACTCACGGAGAGTGCTTTCTGATGGTTATTTAATCCTTGTTTTATGTTAAATATTACCTGAGTAGTTGACTTTTAAATATGTCCATGAAAGTTGTATAATTGTGGTTCATTTTCGAATATTGCACAAGTTCACGAGGTTATGTTGAGGTTACCCACTGTGAACAGGCAAATGTCTGTAGTGGTAGTAGTAGTAGTAGTAGTAGTAGTAGTAGTAGTATTACAATGCCCAGAAGGAATGCTGTGAGATTGTTGTGCGTCACCTTTGCTCTATCTCCGTTATTTACGGATACGGAATTTCAAAGACACCCGTAAAACTGGTATCAATATGGTTTACATTCGTTTACTACACATTTCCCTTGTATTCCTCTGCAGGTTTCCCCAGTGTGCATCGAAGTGTGATGCGGCCGCTCCAAAATCGATGGCGAAATTTCCTGAACACGTGCATAACGAACTGTATGTTTCCGATTAACTTGTGTAAAATATCCAACAAACTTTCCAGGTTTACGGATATTTTTGCAATATTCTTCATGGGCGGCGGCAGTAAGCCTAGAGCGCGTAACAAAAATGAGGGGGAATCCGTTTCAAAATGATCGAATTTTGCCGACCGCGCTGAGAGCTTCGCTCGAGATTTTTTTTCTGTGGCTCGCCGTGGTCCATGCGGGGCCCCAGTCTCACTGCCCGCCATTTGTCCGCTTTTGGCCCGCCGTGGCCCGTGCGGGCCCCGCAACGTTTTGCTACTTGGGTATACGCAAAGAATTTGACGCGGACTTTTGCCCCCACATGGGACTCATCACCTGCAGCCTTATCTACCTACCCACAGCGCCTCCAAGTTACAGTGGTTTCCAGTTACATGTGGGGATGATCATAAACACTCGAACCTATCAACTGTTGGCATCGATTCCAGGGATTAGCGAACGCACAAGTTGAAGAAAAATTATTTACAACATACGCGGTGCATGTTTGGTAATCATTCGTTGCTCACTCCTTCTATCTTCCGTGTCACAAGACTTCGGCTATTTCGTCAACCTACTTCGCTATTAAATTAACGTAATTCCTCGACGTCCTTGATAAAAAAAATTTTACGCATTAAAACAAAACAATTTCCCCTAGCACAATAAGCACATCTCCCACTTTCCTAAATATTCCGTCCGCAATCACTCACATAATATTTCAAACCCACGTATTAACGGTATGCCGAAGACAGAGTTCAATTCGTACGGATACATTTCAGCACCAGCCGTAAGAAATCTTATGCTTCTGATTGCGAGCTGGAAATGTTGTGACCTGGAGACTTCACTGGCCTGCCGTAGCTACCATGAAACATAATTTTTTCGACAGCTGCCTCCATCTGTACATTCCTGGTGATTGGAGATTTCCACGTACTTTTGTTTTAGTCAGCCGATTAATTTTTTATTGTGCATCCATGGACTATATTAACGAATCACTCCGTGTAGCGCTATTTTGATATGTTCAATGTGCACGCTATTTGCCAGAGTCGGTAACAAAACATGGAAGTCAAAAGACACGGGGTCAAAATGCTGAGTCTTCTTTTTTCATCGTCGCCGGGTTTTTGATTGTGAGTATTGGCTGTGTATTACTTCTGAGGATCATTTCCAATAATTACGCCCCATTTTGCGTCAGGTGTTTCATCCTACGCTGGCATGACGTGCGTGGCACCGGCACTCGCAATAATCTTCTTTCCAATGCTTGATTTCGTTCACGAACGTTCCGCGGACGCTCCAACTCGAACATTGCTTTTTGCGATTATTTCGGCACCTTTAAATGAGGCTACGCAACTTAGGACTCGTTAAAACGGTGGGAATTATTGCTGTCCCACCTGCGGCGCCTGAAAGCTATCGAACCATTCGCAGGCTGATTAGGTATCACCTGGTATCCCTCGAGTCGGATCAGGCCAGGGGTGGCTGGTTCCAGTTGGACCCCTCAAGGTCGACGGGTCGTTGTCACAATGCCGCATAGTGACCCGAAGATTTCACTGGCCTGCCTGCGGTATAATGTGTAGAGTGGAACCAAAACTCGTGGTTGCATATTGTATTCAGACTATTGAGAAATTTGGCATGCTATGTCTTGTCCGACTGTTTGTCTGCGTGCCATGTGGTTGTATGACATGGAAATCGAACCACACACACACTGCCGGGTTGCCGGCTCATCGAAGATCGGTCTCTAGCCCTTTCAACTAATTTGCATGTCGGTGTCATTTAGATCGTTGTAAGGACCTCCTGTGTATTTCCTCAAAGGTGTATTCAGTCTCCAATTCCAAGGGTCCTGCATTTCGCGTCTGGTTAATTCGTACCTGGGGAGATGGACTCGGTGCACCATACACTAAACTGGTAGGCCGCTCAAATAATTGTCTTCCACAGATGTATTTCTGTACGACTGGGTCGCCACTTTTGTTCATCACACGCACATTCATTTTTGTTCGATTCATCGTCCAGTCCGCTGTAATGAGAGCCCAGCTTCACGATTTGCCAGACGCTTCATTCAGTGCACCAGCCGTACCATCTCCATCCACTCATGAGAATAATCCGAGACCCTGTTTTGTGCAGTTGCGCAGCTCGCTGGTGTGGGGTCTCAAAGTCGGAACGAGTGGGACACGGCAATTTCAGCGGAAAAATATTTCTAGAATTTTTCGTGGAATAGCAAAATGCACATTTCAAGGCATATGCACACACCCTACCGATTGTAGTTGTGTTGCAATGGAAACCATCGGTATCTCTTAAAGCTACTCTCGTTTTCATACCTGTTAAAGGAAAGTTTTGCACAAATGTTCTGATAAAATAAACATGTCGGTCTTTGTATTCGATTATGCGTCGTGAAATTACTTCAATCGAAAGTTCCGTGGGGAATGCAGACCTTCTTCATTTCGGGGGGCTGGAGGTGCACGTTACTTTGCAATTCACGACCACGTTGCGTTCGTACCGTATTTCACAGCAAATATGCGAGTAATTTCAATTGGAAACCACGCCACCACGTACGTAGGTTAGATACATACCTGATTTCAGCACTTGATGTAGGAACCAGTCAACGAAGTGCCATTCTTAAAAACCATTGCACATTATTTTATCACGTGGATGTTTTTGAATAGGGTCCGTATGAACGGCGTAAACATGAATAACGTATCACTTTATACTATTAACAATCTGAATGCTACTTAACCAACTGCTCTCCGAATACGGTTAAGTGTGATTTGTTGCCTGTATGCCCACTGCTAATTTATCTAGCAACTATTGAGTTGCCTTTGCCAAAGTGCGTCATCTGTGGCGTCGAAAAGACGTTCGGTTGTCCCTGAAAAGAAGGGTATATAACGCCTGTGTGCGTTCCATTTTGCTGTATGGTTCGGAACCGTGGCCTGTCCACAAAACAGATATCAACAGGCTTGCTGTGTTTGACCATCGTTGTCTCCGCCAACTGGCGCACATTAAGTGGACTGATCGCGTGAGCAATGTGGCAGTTCGCCGGTGCGTATTCCGGAACGCCCATGATGCGCGATCAATTGGCCAACTGACTACGTTGCACAGCTTCCATAGTTGGGTCACGTGCTCCGTATGCCAGGTGAGCGTTTACCGTACCGAGAATTATATACTGAGGCCACCAACAATTGGGTAGAACCGCGTGGTGGTCAAGCAACAACGTGGTCACGAAATATGATGATCACCCTGACTGCTCCATTGAGCAAGGAGGACAGGTGTCGCCTGCCTGTATGGGGTCCTAATGATCACTCAAATCGATGGTTAGAGATGCTATCAAAGACGGTGGTGTGTCGCACTCAATGATGTACTTGTATCTATACCACTTCTAGTTATTTCGCTTAGTCCTCTCTTAGTATTTGTCGATCTTCTTAGTAACGTTTCCTTCCATGGTATTCCACGTCACTGTTGAGGTGAGCGGCGGCCCGGGCCTCAGTACCTTTTGGTCAGGCTCATGGTTGTTATGATGATGATTGATCCACTAACATGCACTCCCCTTCTCCGATTACAACCCACAATTTCAGACAGAGATCAGTCTTCGCATCATGGATACTCACGATTCTGATGATTGGTCGGCTAAGTTTCTTGGTATACCTGGTATTTTCCCTTGCAACGCAACTGTTGCACTCAGTGAGTTGTAGGCGCTTGCCCTGAAATAGGTGTTTCAGTATTCCACGAGAAATTCGAAAACGATCTTGTCGCGTTCAAGTCGCAGTTTCCCGCTAGTTTTGACCCCGATACGCCGTACCGGCCAACTACATGCCTGCAAAGGTGTGCAACTCCAGAATCCACATTTGTACTACAGCATAATGGTTCAGCGCCAACTCGTTTTCACCACGTAGCTGCGACACAACAACCTCCTGTCACCAACGAGATGGACGATATTCTGGAGTTGCGGTGTTGCGTAATTTCAAGCACCACATGTCATCAACCAAACGTTACTATCTTGGAATTCTATACTCACCGGTGCAATTCTTTCATTGCCAGCCACCCGAGAAACTCAGATGCATTCCTGTTGTCTAATGTTTTCTCGAACGTAGTGAAGTCACCTGTTCAACGATCGATTCACCAACGAATCAGGAAGCAAACATAGTTGGCTCCAAGAAGAAACATTTGTGGGCTCCTCACAAGTTGAATCCCGCTGCTAAATTTTCGATTGTGACGAACCTCATCGGGTTGCCTATTCAGTCGCCGAAAGTCTTGCTACTCCACCTTGACGGATAGTCGGCCTAATAACAATGATGGAATGGAAAATGTGATTACCAGCAGCACGTGCGACCTGCTGCCCCCAGCTAGCGCTTATTAGCGGATACACCCCCTAAAATCCGGCATGAATATATGTATGACACACATGCATTCACATAGGGTTACACAGATAGGATCGTTGATCTTTTGTGGTGTTATGCCCCGACTAGGTGGAGCCCGAAGTAAACGGTTATCAACCACGGGACAGGCACTTATAAGAACCTCTGTCTCATACAACATACCATAGTATGTTCTTGGTGGATGCAAATCAGCAAACACCTGTCAAGTTCGGCGCTGACTAACGAGAAGCAGTGCATGTTTAAACGGCACGAGAACACTGTAAAAGTATAAAAATCCTACCACATACGCATAAGGAGGATAGAAAAAGAAAATTGTGTGTGGCAGTTGCTCTCCTCGGCAGTATACAAACTCTCACGAGGAACGAACGAGAGACTAACTAGCTGCGTCCTGCAAGGCATCTTGTTGTATATATGCTGCTTTTTGCTTATCAGTTTTCATTACAGCTCTTGGGGTCTGACTATGTATACAGTAGGTAGCCCATTTCCTTCCCGCTGGATTTTTTGGGCCACAGAAGCTTGGCAGGGTGGTCTGTGATTGAAGTAGTTCACGGATTATATATGTTGACACGGATAACACGAAAGTGACATTCAAGACACGGAAGTGAACCCCCAGATATGTCGGCAGGAAACAACGTTCCAAAAAACGAGGACCAGAGCCGATAACATCTGGTATTCAACAGGTGGAGAAATGAAATAAACTAAAACAATTCACATCCAACTCTGTCTCTCAGTCTGGGTGGTTGATGCTAGCAATTATGGTCATTCAAACTAGAGAGATTCAGATAAAATTTGGCTTACCTCCTGCTGAGTAATCACAGGTGTACATCGCCTGGGAGTGGTTCTAGTTAATCAAGTTGTTTATGAACTCTACGAACGCGGGTATCTGTGTCTGGAGTGATAATGAGAAGGTTGCAAAGGTGCATGGTGTATATATGATAAACATCACTTCACTGATCTGTTCTTGCACAAGGATTCATAGAGCCACTTCAGTTCGTCCATGAGCCCATCAGATTTCCAGTCGTCGCCGATAAACGCAAACTCAGTTTTGTACGTTTCGCAATAACGCCCGTCCTACAGGCCCGACGACTGTACCCATCTTCTCGTTGGCACTAACTGTATGCTATCGTGGAAATCAGGATGCACAATTTTTCCTCTTAGCCGTCAATCTAAGTTTATTTTAAACGGAAGAAAATGCTGAAGTCTCACAACCTGGCCAACTGATAACACGAAAACTGACGGTCAGGTTGAAGAGACTGAAGTAGACCGACTGTCAGTATGGGCGTACCGGAGAGAACCGAAAACAGGACCGATTTTTAACGATGTCCAATGAATTTAGTTGACAACTCTAACACATGCACCTAATGTGGAATTGAGCGCCTGTGCTGTGGAACAGCATTTGGACTTACATCAGAAAGATATAGGGGCTAGTGTACTCCGAAATAGTTGAAACCAATTGTGAAGTATGTTATGGTCGCGTTCAAGTGTGAGACAACTGACAACCAAACGCGCCCAACTTAGTTGTGTTGATTCTACGACGGAGTTTCAAGCCCGCCGTCAAATACAGCACTGTGTTGGATGGACAAGGGTTGTGTGATGACTAGAAGTATCCATCTTAAACATCTCTGTGTAAACTACATGGTCGTTGAATTCTTCGCAGATGAACTTGTTGACGGACCAAGTCATTTGCTCGACGGTTTGAAGACTTTTGTCCATCTAGTTCAGCAGCTGCGAGCTCTCGATACCACGTTCAAACAACCGAAATAACAGTCCAGTTTAGACGCTAGTAGGGTATTCAGGAAAACTGTAGGACGGCCTTTATCACGTGTTCAGTTTAGGTGGGCTGCAGTAGCCAGAACAGCCGTCAACCTAAGCTACATGTCTTTGTTTCTAGTTCACTGGGTTTTGTTGAGGAATGCGCAGAATCAGCGCTTACAAAGACCTCGAGAGAGTATGATGCGTGAAGTCTGAAATTTGTGGAAAAGGTCCGAACGCAAACCAGTGTATTTCAAATGCAAAGGGCCGACCCACCACCGACCAGCCGACGTACGCGGCGTTCCACTCGTAGTGGTTTGAGCCACCCCGACAAACATTTTGCGGTTCTAACGAAGACTTCTAGAAAACCGGGCGCAACGCGAGGATGAAAATTGTACAGTTCATATATGCAAGTCAATCGAGCAACTGCAAACCGGTGTGAAGGTGTAAGACCGAGGGATATAGTGGACGTCCTCATTCCTTGCTGGACCGTGACAGACTCGTCTTGGTTTCACCATTCACAACTCATTTTCATACAATACTCTTGCGTCCGATCACCGAAAGGGAAAATTTTGATTGACCTTAAATAGCATTGGCACCCTTCTAGATGGCGGGCCAGATGTCTTTTCTATTTGCAAGTTGTTGTTGGGAAGATTGGTGTGGTTTTTTCAGCCAACACGGTGCACATCGAATGATCCGAACCAAGGCGTTAACATCAACGATTGGTGTTGGATCAATAGATTCGGAGACTGTCTTCCATTTGAAATCGGATTGATCGGTTAAAGGGCGATCGTTCGTGATATTAGTGATAAAGGTTACGCTGAACTTGCTCTGAATAAGCTGGACAACCAGCACAGATGGCGTTTACCGCAGCATCCAGTTCTGGCCCCTCAGAAACTCCAACACTCAAGTGGCGTTTCTGTCCTTGCCGCACGACCTACACTGCACTCTCGAAACAACCAATTATTTGTTGGGCCTGAGTTGACAAATTCATAGGCTGGCGTACATTTCAAATTTAGGCTATAGACAGTAGCAGTCTGGGACAACGACGGAGTTATGTTTCACCCGGCAGGGTCCCAGAACTTTCGCAGGTATGCGTTCAACCGTTTTGTGCCTGATTTTGCCCGAGCTGCGATTACTTTACAGCAAGACCAGCCTTGGCAGTAAACGGTGGCCATTATCTTCTCTACGTCATCCAAGGGGTTAAGCGCTAAAACAGCGTTCGTGCTCGTGTGGTCAACATATTGGATGCAAAGAATGTAATTAAATTCGCCAGGTGACTGAGAGAGGTGCTGAGGAGAGGATTTCTACTGACAAAGTGAGTGGGTAGTGCCCACCAGATTGTGTGAACACCCAAAAGTTTGTTTGTGGAACCACAGCAGAGCAGATCGACTTCCAATTTCAAGATTCAGGTATTACTGGATCTGTCATGACACATCACAGTACACGCTTACATGGTTCAGGTTAACTGAGTGTATAAGAACGTACAGTTATTTTTCTGTCGTTTATTTTCTACTTTTAGTTCAGTGGTTTGCATGGCGCTAAGCACAGCAGCCGTTCGCAACCTCTGACAACGCTTGTTCAAACTGAAGTTAAGCTTGGATGACACTGTAGGGGGTTGTGTGCTGGAATTTTGCGGCCGATGGCAAGATGCTTCACCCAGTCGCGGGCCAATTGCAAGACCGAAACCCCACTGGCCCGATGGTGCTAGCTTACATGGAGGCATTCGTCTGAACTTTTTCAGTGGTGTCCCAGAAACCGGTTACGGGGCAGCAGGCTGTTTCGAACATGCAGAATAAATGTTATCGACTCGAATATTTTCACCCTTCTTTTTATGCCCAAGGCACCAGGACTAGAGCCAGCCGTGACAATGCTGGCAGTGAAATTACCAGACCAAGTACAATTCAGGGAAGTGTGCCGACTTTGTCAATTGCACTCCGAAAAAAATTGCATGATTATGTTCCACAGCTTTTGCCACGTAAAGGGGAATTCCGATGTTCTTCGCATCATGAGCACTAGCTATTTACGCCAAATCAATCCCAGCACAATAGAGCGTAATGTATATTTACAATGCAATCCGGTCGACAATCTGCCGCTTACCATATCTGCAGAAGTGCATCAGAGGGATAAGTAATGGCTGAACAGGCGCACGTTCCCCTGTGAGGCGAAAACCAGTTGACCTCCCATTATAAAGATGACAGACCTGCCCTTAGGGTGCTCTGTCCGTAATTTTTGTGTCGTCGATAGCTTTGCACACAAAGCGGCCACAGCCACTTCAGAGTTTTAGAAAGAGTATTTCCAGAGCAGGATGCAGGACGTCATCACATGGCTTTTAAGATACAGGCAACAGGCCCGACTAAAATAAGATGCAGGAGACTGGGCACCTGTTCATCGGCGAAGTTCAGAATACCCAAATAGAAATAGCGCAACAGAGCAACGGAAACAAGAACCATTCATTCGGAATGGAGTGAGGACATATGTCGCGAAATGTTAGTCACTAATTGTGGCTTTCATAGGGATAGGGTTTGAAAAGAGTTCCAAATGGAAATCGGTCATCTAGAGGTGAATGGTGGCTTGTACCTATTTTTTGGAATGTTGAAATCAAAATTTCCGACAAAGTTCTTACAGTGCATCAGTTGTAAATAAGAGGTGTTGGTGAAAGTTGAAACACATCGAATAAGGGCCACGAGTACTAGCCCAATTTTCAAAGTCTTACGAAGGCGTTCATCGCAAATTTTAGGATAAAATACACCTTCGCGTAACGAGAGAATGCTTAGATTTTCGACTTTTCGAGGCTATCGTTGAAATGGAAATATACGATCACAGTGTTGGCATTGTATTTCAAAAAGTATACTAACACATTTGACAATTAGATGTATATGACAAAGTTTCCAGCCATCTTACTCACAGGACACGTATACTCTTTTTCTTTTTTGTAGGATTTCAGGCAGATACTGATCGACGGAACATTGTTTCTGATACACGCGGGAAATGACTACCATATGACTATTTTCACCTTAAATGGATATGGAACGGAGTAACAAATGGTGCTGTTTTCCATTCTATCACCGAGAACCTTCATAAGTTGATTCCGTTCACTCGAATGCCTTGTTTTCAACCAGATTGAGGTCACGTGTTGTTCAACCAAAACAGTATACGGGAGCAAACTACCTTAGGCTGCCTGCCGATTACTTGGGGGAATATTTTTTGGCCAGTCACTGCATGTTTTTTAGGATGCCAACTGTCTGTCGCGGTGCGGAAGAATATTCCAATTAAGGTGACAGTCTACGGATTCAAATATGATAATGAGCATGCACCCTCATACGTTCCGAATATATGTTCTTACTCACTTGTCGCATGTGTTTGTCCTCCATGCTGTTCATGATAAAAGTCACTCAAAAGAAGCAGATACTAATGTGAACGTATAGCTTATTCTCGGACGGTGTTCATAGCTTAGGTTGACTGGACGGAAAAGCCAACAGTTTAGATGCATGTTATATTATTAGACGATTCAGTGTGAGAAACTGAAACTACCAGACATGCCTACATCGAGGACGATAGTTCTACCAAAATCCCACAAGAAGCGTACCCCACTACGACCGATAGTATCCAAGAGCCATTCGGCACATCAGAAACTGGCGGGATGGTTAGTGGACATCATCACGCGAATTCGTGCGTTGTTATCCTCCGAACTTCATGAAGCTAACCGAAGTTATGGGGGACGATCCGATTACTCCAAAAGTGATGTAATCTGTCGACAAAGATTGCCTTCGCTCGACCTTTGCAATAATATATGAGGTAAGACAATTGCTGTCCTTCGTCACTCAATCTATTAGCCACGTTGAGCTCAAAATTTCGCCTGAAGCTATGAAATTTCAAGGGAGACACTTCAAAAGGTTCTAGCTCGAGTTTTGGCAGGCCCACACTGATAACTGAGTGACGCATATACTGCTCCATGGAGCTCCCTTGCAACCCGTAAGTAGGTCTACATGACAAGCCAGATGGGAAGATGTTTGCACCCACCCTCTCCGTTGGCTCCTCAGTCTTACCAGAATCAGGCCTTTCCTTCAACCACTTGCGAAATTCTAGTTGTGCCCTCATAAATATTAGCTCCTCTTCCGTTAGACGCAATTCTTTTTCAACAAGTGAACAAGCAGTTAAAGCTTGGACAAGGTTAGGAAGTTTAGATACACACTCCGTGTTCTCCAATGGGGATGCCACCGTCCCTACAGCTATCCCTGAGCGTGGTCCCTGCATAGCTCTGGGAGCCCCAAGCATGCCAAAATCATATGAGAGAGCAGACGGCTCAACAATCCCAGACACGTCCTTGCGAAAATGAGAATCCTTAGAAGAAAAAGGCACATGCGAGGAATGAAGTGAAGCAGGAACATCGGAAAAATTCAAATAAGTTCTGATATCGTCATCAATATGGGTCACCTGGGAATCACAGCTCAAGCGTTGGATATAGGGAACAATATACTTCTCCACACAGATTACCGCAGCAGGCAAGCTCAGAGGCACTGTTGTCCTCGGAGAGGCATTGGCCGCTTGGTAGCCAGGATAATGTCATTGAACATCACTAGTGTTAACATCCATCAGCTCCGTCATTGTAGAAGGACTGACAGCTATCACCCAGTAGGCAGATAGATTTGGCATCCACCAAAGAGAATTTATCCAGCACTGCTAAGCCCGAATGTCTAGTGGTTGTTAGAGCTACGCGTAGTCTTCTCGCAACGTCTATCGATATGTTGGATCCACGATAGTCGCGTCTGTAAGTAACGAGCGTCTTCAAATTCCGAGCCCGTCGAGCAACCGATTCGAATCCAAAAGGAAGATGGCCGTATTGCCGAGTTTCTCATTAATAAGGTGCTAATGTTAACAAACAATATAAAAAACCAAATAGTGGAAGACAACGACAAACCTCGATAGTGAATCCACCAAGTATACAAGTTTCGAGATTAACGGTTCACATAAATATGACCGAATGCAACAGCCACGTAATGGCGAGGAGGTCAGGCGAAAGTGAAACCAGGGTATATATAAACAAAGGTCCGGCAAAGGAAAGTAAGGAAGAAAAACTACGCGGAACCAAGTCTTTCAAGTAAACAGTATCAAGATTTAATAATACATTAAGATCCGCATTCATAGGAGAAATGATTTGCCACGCGCGTAACTTGACCGCTAGTGTCAGATTGCAAGAAAGTCTCGCAATCGATATAAATAATTCTAACGTGAGGAGACGATCCAAATGAGAAAGGAATAAATGGAGCAGGGAACGTGGCCGCCAACACCCTATTAACACATAACAATCATCAACCACTCACGCAAGCAGTTACTTCAAGAGTGGCATCTGCTTCTACTTCATATATGTGCACAATGATATGATGCACTAGATTCAAGCTAAGCCTACAAGTCTGGATGTCATCGTCACCATTTGTTAGGCAGAGCGCAGCACCTGCATGGGACTTGTGAGGAGGGTTGTTACTGACGATGCGACGCTGTTCATTGGCTTAGCGTTTGGCGATGCACATGTCTGGAGCAATTAGTCTAGCGCAGGACCCCTTGCTGCTACACCGATCAGCCTACAGTGCTCTCCGTTGAATGCAAGATTTCAAAATTTCCTTACAAACTACTAATCACTATTTTATTTTTTTGGATGGAATATCCTGGTGGGGTTTATTTCCACACCGTGAACATGGAGCTAACCAATGATTTGTTATAACGACTGGCTCTAGAACAGAGGAGATGCTTCCATGGAACTCATGCTACGTTCCCACTATTCACTGACTGAGCAGGGCTGAAGAGGCCAGAGGACTCATTCAAACCTCACGGAATCAGTTGTAATTTGACCAGTTTAACCAGTCCAACTAATTGACAATAAGGAGAATTCTGCATGTTACCGGCCAATCCGATCACAACTTCATCTTTGTGGACCTTAAGGAGATCACAATGAAGATCAGTGACTGTCGTTGTGAGATCGATGAGCTTGAAGACAAATGCTTCAAACGGACCTGTCTGTCTCAACTAATGAGATCAGTTGGGAACCCTTTTCTCCAAAGTTGTGTTGTCCAAATCATTCTTCGTTCCGGTAAACGCTGATACACCAGAGGGTATAGATCACATTTTTCTTGGAACAATTTTTGATTACTCTTCCTGCTTACTTTGCTGCATCTAAGCGTTTTCACTTCAGCAAACTGCAGTTCCGTACCCAGTTACTCACTCGCCCGTAGTTTGCTAGAGCAAACTAGCAATCCACCGTGGTAAATTCTTATGATGAAACGAAGTCCAGCCAACGGCTGATGTAAATTTTTAAATCGTATGTCGGCCTCTCATACATTACACTTTCGTCTCACAAAGGGAGCCCTTCGGCCTTGCAATGATAGTAAACTTCAGTTTAGCTGAAAACGAGGACGAACAGCGTTTGTCCGGAAAAAGTTCATTTGAGCTAAAATTCACTATCCAACTTAGGTCGATCATGTTGCACCCTGGCCTTCTATTTCCGAATATAAACGCCACTCAAACACATCCATTTTCATTTTCGGCAATGATTTTACACCAGATGCCTAATGAAAATGTAGCTCATTAATTCGCCAGTTAATGTTGGACCAGAGTCTCGTTCTTTCCCATAGGTTACATCGACGTGGGCAGTAGCAAAAGTTCGAAGGTTCTTCACCGCCACAAATCCCCCAGAGAAATCGTACAAAACCACTGTCCTCTTGGACCATGGATCCAGATCCCACGTAATAAGTTGATCCGCAAGATGTGGGCGCTTGGACTACCTTCATTATCTCCATATGCTCACAGAATATCTCGTGGCTTCATTATCCACGCATTCTGCGAACTTCTTATTGGACTGTTTTCCGCCATTAATCTGTGACATTTAACGACTTGCGGCAAGGGTTCGATTGGTTGTGCGCGCACCGGCACACGTATATATGTGCATGAGAGTGACCGCAGTGGTGTCTGTCCCGCTGATAGGATAATTTCGGCGTCATTGTGGCTGTATGCATGTGAGAACCACTTAGCAGTATTTGTGTCACAACCTTCTGGTTACAGGTCAGCAGGGAGATGGTCTAGGTGCTCGAAGACCATAAGCTGAAGCAACACTCCTATGTCAGTAAACCAGGCGGTGAGGAGTGACCTGGAAAAGAGTAGACACTGCTAAAGTGGAAATTATGGCGAAAGGCTTTCGAATTCCCCTTATACTCTGGGTAATTTATAAAAGTATCAATCGAATTCAAGCCCTGACAAAACTCCAGGGAGTTGAATTGTCCACACGTTTTGGAACCGATCGTATGGCACGGCCCTTGCCATCAAGCGCTCTTTCGAACGTCCACCTATAATAATGCGTTCTCGTCAAATGAGAATCTTGGAAAGTCTGATGGTCTGAGGTCCAGCGAACTCTCGAACGGGGATTGACGGATTAATCCTAGGGAGGCAATCGGATAGTTCCACGGGCAAAATAAGATACTATGGAAGAGACGGTCGAAGTCGAATCAGCGAAGAAACTAGACTAAAATTGTGAACAGTGGCGAGTTCTTCTTTTTCAACCGAGAATAGCGGACGTGTGGAGGTGTGCACAAGTTAAGGACGAGCTTACTGAACGTAAAGTGAACCTCATCTGCTCAATGTACTATTTGTTGCCTCAGCGCTGTAGCATACATTGCACTATTCACGATGTCCCACCTTCCCGCACAACGGATACTGCGTCTAACGCTTCCAGAGAATGAGCTGTGCATTTCTATCTCTTTGGTACTTCCACAGGCGATAGCAGGACATATAATGGTGAACGTTCGAAAACATTCCTTGATTGTATGACGCAGTGTTTGTTTGTTATGACGGTTTTCCTCGCAAACGCATCCCGTTTCCACGCTGTAAGACAATATTTCGTTTTCTCTTGCGTCACTGTTCTGTTACTCCGTGGATTAGATGTGTTGCGTGTGGCTTGCTTGCAGTCACGCATCTCATCCGCTTTCCATTAGGCCCCGCCCATTACAGCCATTAGGTATCTTCTCTACTGACAACCCATTTTCGACTGCCACTATGTCCACTTTTCTCTTGGTTTATCTAGACAACAAGTGCTTCAAGATTTTCCATTTTTAAATTATTTTTGTTATCTTACTTCGTGTCGCAGTTGCACATAAAAAGTCTCTCAATATTGTGTGGGGGGTTTAAACGGCTTGTATCTCTTCCGAGACTGAGAGAACTACTCTAGGGAACTGATTAATGTGAATTAACTCAACGTTTGTTTAAGTCACTCACGTCGCAACAAACTTATGTTACGTGATGCGTTGGCGACCTTGCGGTTGTCTGACCTTGAGCCACGGACCCTTGGGATCGGCTGGCTGTTTGCCCACCTGTTTTGTGTGGTGTCTGATTTGACAGCTGGCTGTTTTGCCACTCTCTTTCGTGGCTTGTGCCGGAAGGGATATTGTGCCTTCAACATGTATCCCGACCGAGATGCGGAGATTTAGCCGAAGGTTTATTTCACAGCACGTGGTGTTTCGCGGAAATGTTGTGTGAAATGTTGTAACGGTGCATGCACACTTGTATTCGTTGATCGTTAGACTTTCCGTCCTGGTTTTCTAGGCATTTCCAGCCTAATACTACACCGTAAATCAGTTCTTGCACGGTTAGTCGGTTTCCGTGGTGCTTTACACATCTCTCCTTGCGCTAAGCACTGTCCACTCATCTTTACATGTTTTTCGCTCGCTGGAGACCTTTAACGTGACCCAATTTCAGTAATGTTTCACAAACTTCCGTCACCGCACGCAGGTTTTATCGACCATCTTGCTTCTGTTGATTTGTTTTTCTCTCATTTTGGAACTTGTCACCGTGATTAATTTTTTCTTAATTTTGTGTTTGCGTAATGCAGACTGATGACTAGTTTTGTAGGTAACAAACAAGTGTGCTTCACCTTAGTATAGTAACAAGTTACAACACCGATGGTTCCCTTACGTAATGATCGCTTCTGTTCACGGTCGTGAACTGGCTGTTCACTGAACTTGCGGACGCCTGCTCTTATCATATTTCTCCACACCGCATGGTTCAACATTAACTCTTCCCAACACCTATGATCAATGTTACAATGCGAAAAACGTGGACAACATCGTAGTATCTCCGTTTCTGACCACCAAGACTTCACTCGCCATATTCCACCTGCCTGTGTAGCAGTTGCTTTGGAATTTGGTTGTCGCCCATCCTACCGACGTGACCCTTCCATAGAAGCTGATTGAGCATCAGCGTGGCTTCCATTCCGACCATTTCTGCTCATGGCAGTAACAGTGTTGTGAACCATGTCCGACCACCGAGTACCCAAGGTGTGCCTTGGAATTTGTAATTTGAAAACGGCTCAGATGACGCACGTTTCGCTGATACAGTGCACAGTCATTGCCGCACAGCGGCACAGACAGCACCATTGAGAGGTAGACAACGACCTCAGTGGTCACCTTCAAGCTGTGGTTTTTCCAGACACGTCCGAAAACAGCAGTAACCTTTGAAACACGAGCTCGTGACTCGGGGTCTACAGGAATATCTGTCGACAAATTGCTGTTCAAGTAAAAGTCTGCGCATTTGTCGACAATATCTCCATTAATCTGAGTCTCAGGTATGCATGCAGGAATAGCACTTCCGCCTGGCAAAAATTGAAAGGAAGTTTCTTAACTGTGTTGATAACTAACTTAAGTTTGAGTACAGCGGTCGCGGAAGCAATGGCCAGCCATTGAAGTTTGTCGTAACTGTTTGCATACAGCGCGCTGTTATCTACAAACGGAAGCATGTGCATCGTTGAAGTATGTAACCGAGTTACGGTACCAAAGCATCGGATGTTCAGTACGCGTCTATTCCTGGGTTATTCGGTCCCGCGCTGCTCTCCGAGTCCTGATGAGCAATTGTTAGCGTTGCAGGTCGGTATAAATTGAATATGGTTGGGCTTCGACATAACCCCCGACCCATACTGTTAGCTTGGCGGGGTGGTCAGGCTTGTGTACTGTTTTTATCTGGCGGGCAATGCTGACTAGGACTCCCGCTCCTCCAGGTGCAACCTTGTCAGACAGGCCAAAGGGGAGC
>QNGE01007537.1:7395-22481 GCA_008508345.1 Paragonimus westermani | reverse complement strand
CTAGTAAGGGGGAATTTTGCACACAGGCGCATAGTAGACTTTAGGGCAGGTAACAAGTAAAATGGGTTGTTGAATCGTTAACGGAGGACTGAAGTTCACACCCAGTTGCGCGCAGTTTGTTGACCCAATAAGTGTCCTTCCTATTACCCAATAGAGGAGAGGATAATCTGTCTTCGGAATGAGTGATGAGAGGGCGCTCACGAAAACTGGATTTAATACGGCATCAATTGATGCAATGTACAAGAGACGAATATTCCTCGGTTGGGTCAGAACAAAACGACTGGTGATGCATCGAATGATACTAAGAATCATGTCACTCAAGGAAAAATATCGAAAGAAAATGTCTTATTTGGACACTTAGAATCTTACAGGGCTCAGACCGGCGGCAGTAGCTGAAGTAAGAGGAAAAGTGGTTAATGCGGTTTACCTAAGGAGAAGAGTAGAACGTAGGTCCATCTTTCAACATTGTATATACCGAGCACAGCAATCTCAGAAATGCTGCAACAGATTTCAACAAAATCAACACAGCTTCCCAGCAACCCCAGTGCCTTTGGCAATTGTGCTTTTGTTTGCTAGGTCGGATGCTAAACTATCGTCTACAGAAGCAGTATCCCAACTTTCTCTCCTAGGTGTAGGAACCTGTGTGGACACTGCCAGAGCGGAAGCCACAGCTCCACTTCCTAATCACAGCTCGCGGTCTGTCACGACCTTCGCAATGGCTTTAGTCCGCTGCTCATATGTCCACCGTTCCTGTAGACAGCGGTTGAGATACATGACTTTTGGGTTATGTTGACGGATTTCAAAACCACCGTTGTTCTTAATACTGCTTCGCGGCTAGACAAGGCAAGTAAAGTCCTAATATGTCAAACGAATTCTGGTGGACTTGGCGCGCAGCCTGCTCTCAAGCGCAAGCTTTTTGATATCTTGAGAGAAGAAAGGTTCTACGGCTGACTTAGCTAGCTCAGTTGGAGAAGAGATTGTTAGGAAGTGGCCCCATTATACTCCCTTTCCTTTTTGACAGCTTTTTCTTCCATTATCATCGTGGCCTCCTGCAAGTGTACGGTTTGGAGGGCAGCTACCTTCTTGGTGATTGCAACAACAGATATAGTGAGCGCAATGTACTCATAAGCAAAAAAGCAAAAAGCCAGTTGTTTACACTGGTCTTCATTAGGGCCAGTGCAGCTGAATGGGTACCATTTTTGGCACTGACAGTATTGCGTAACACTTTTTGAGGATATTTGCACCCGTAGCAGCCGCAAGTCTCTGATGTTTCCGTGAATGTCTATTGAGTCCCAGCACTACTAAGTCTGATGCGAGCCAATTTCAATAGAAACGAACGAAATAAACGGCGGGTTTTCAAAAATCCAAGCTGCGGATACCACAAAACCCGAGTAATACAGCATGCAAAAATGTTGCATTATTCGACAACGAACTGGGTCAGCCATGCACAATAAGTCGACAGATGTTGGCAGCGAGGGGATTTGGGTCAAACTTCGAGTAACTGGTGCGTACGTCACTAGGATTTTTAATTGCGAGCGGGTAACTCGGAAATTGTTCCAAATGTGCGCTCTTGCTCTTGGTTTGTTTTTTTGCCATATTGGTATATTGAACATCGATTTCCGTATAAAGTTGACAATATTCTTTATTGTCGTCTGAGTTTTTATTCCATCAACCAGTTGCTGTAAACCCATTCTATCTGTATCTTTTCCATGCTCATTTCAACGAACAGCACCAGGTCCTGTATTGTCAAATGACCGCAGGTTGTCCTTAAGTTCCACTGTAGGGCCCAAAAGGGGGCAAGCATTTCACGAACTTTCCCTGTGAGGAGGGTTTGAATGGCACATTGCGTGCCGCGCTGGATATGACGACAAAGCTGGACGCCGTAAGCGAGCATTTGGGTCCTTATCCCGTCGTAACTAGTGTGACAAACTAGGCGCTGACCCTTTCAGCAGAACAGGTGGGAGAAACAACTGTTGTAACGACGCTGCTTATTTATGGTTGACTACGTAATACTTTCGATAATCAATTAACTTTTTCTTGTGAACCTACGTGTCTACATGAATCTTTGTTTGGACGAGTGGAGATTCAGACGCTGGAATCACGTCGTGTGTTTGTTTACCCCAATTATGCACTATTATTTCGTATTACTGCTCGCCCGCTAGCACAGTGACTTCGCGCATAGAAAGTGCATCACATGCTCATTTATTGTGTTATTCACAACCGGTAGTCTCAGTTTAGTGGATCCTACAAACTGGTGAGCCCACGTAAATGGTATTCCACAGTGAGTGTTCGAGTTCACTGAACCATTTTACGTGTACTGTTCGTTTCCAGCGAACGTAATGTTCAAGTGTTCACTGCATCGTTAATTCCACTCTGTTGCTATGGGTATCAATAAGCCGTGCTAGAATTTCCTCTTCCATATCGCTGATCACGTTAGCAATCTCCGCTTTTTGCTATCTTGGCCCGGAATTGTGGCACGCAGTGTTGAAGTAGAGTTTAGCAGCTGGCATATAAAAAATGGCTGAGACAAGTTTTCTTAGTGATGCGCTGGACCTTGTTAGCGATATCTTGATACCTTCGGCAACCGAACGTTGAGGTTCTCAAACGGACAATGCTGAAAGTAACGATGACGTCCGGCAAAATGTGTTTCGAACAACCGCCCCGCAGTTTGCACTTTGGGAACAGGAAACTATCGGTTCCTGACACCATGCTGCAGCCGATTCCAGCCACTAACGAACCGCCTGCAGTGGCAGCCGATGTGGCAAGCTAAGGTCGCGAGCCTCCAGTCGTCTCGTTTGCTTAGACTCCGATAATCTAAATAGTGCCCGCAGAATATATGCTTTGGTTCCGCATTTTCCAGTGGTGATGGAAGATATCGCTAAATGTTAACATCTCGTCTGCTCTCTCCAGACGTAAGCACAAAGCACCAGAATATACAAGATATGCGCAATGCAACAGCAATAGAAACGGTCGACGTGTGAACTTACTGGAAGCAGCAACTGTCGCCAGTTTTAGGGCAAAAGATTGTATGGGACAGCAGTTTATGCACACACACCCAGGGCCGGACGGCGAGCAGTGATTGACGATGCCTTGGAGAAATCAAGCGAGTTACGATTCCAATTGCCAATAATAACTGGGACGAGGTGATAGGATCGACAACGCAACCTGTTTTCATGATGTGACTACGACTTGGCGTGATTACTTGTTGATGCAAACATCCACTTCTAGACTTTGGGTTACGCGCAACCCGAAAAGGGATACCAGGTTGGAGGTAAAATTGTGCCGAGATATTCCTACCGCAATATTAATGAAAGTGCGCCAATAATTACTATAGGTACTCCTCGAACGCCTAAGATAATGGCCTCCTCCTGCTAAGTAAATGATTCACCAGTGGACCGATAGGGTCAAAGTTGAGCAGTCAAGTGAGTGGACCAGGTCAAGAATGGTTATTGGCACAGCAGATAATTAATGGCAAACTAGTACAATAAAACCAAAGCGTGGCCTGTAAGATAGTGGGATAAAGGACCAGGCTGGTGAAGAAGGACGGCGAATGGTGGTAACGCGTCTTCTGAGCTCAGGGGCCAACAAGTTTACATAAAAGTTGGGAATGGCAACTGTACCCTCAAATGTGCTACAAGTATTGCTATTGAACTTGTGTTGTCCGGTACAACATAATCGACATAATCGAAAACTGCTCTGTTCGTTAAGTGCCAGGAAAGGTTTCTGATGAACGTTGTTACACGCCGTAGGCAGAAAGGATTTCTGCTGTTTTGGATAAAATCGCTTAACTGGGTCTCGTACAGTTTTCTCTCGCCGCTCCCTGATTTTTCCAAAATTATTGAGCGGGGAAACTCACAGATCACTCAAAGGACGCTCGTGCTACTAGAAACATTTCTGCCCGGCAAAAATGCCCGATTCTGCGTGGCTATTAAGGTAAGCCAGAGGTGGCACTCCTCGACCGTGTTGCCTTTGCAGTACCTTCCGCAATGACTGTTAACGCGCTCAATGGTGGAAAGTATGACGTCAAAGTTGCTATCAATTGTCCCGGAACCCTTCAATCTATCTTCTCACACAGCCAAAGGAAGAACTGATTCTCAGAAGGGTGTATACACAAACTGAATGAACCCATCCACGAAGCTTCCAAAAATCGGACGGTTGACTTATGATGCAACCCTTCACATCTTTTCCTGCGCGAAGACCTGGCCTTCGGTGGACATGAGTGAGTGTGAACTGGATGTGCCCGAATACTCTGTGTGCCGCGCAGATTCCATAAGGTAGGCTAGGAGCTCTGCGACCCCCCATAGTCACAATCTCTCAATGTGCGAGGCCTTCGAGAATGTGCAGTCTCCTGACAGGTGTCACGCCCTGTGGCTACGGCTTACTCTTCGCGATCGAAACACACAGAGGAGTTTATATACCGGCCACCCTCACGTAACACTCCAGATGACAACTTTTCTATTGGAAGATCACATAACTTTCTGGAACGTCACTGTTTTTCTTGCATGCCAACTACCCGCGGCTTCAGTTTACCTAAGATGAACTAAACATCAATGCCCTACTTGGACAATGGGAACGGATCTTTGGCATCCCTGGTAGTGCTACGGCGGAACGCATGAACATGGCAGTTAAGCACCTGGCACAGCATCTTTCTGGTCAGATCTTTCTGCTTGACCTGACTATCACATTCGAGAGGCACCTGGAGGAAGGGTTGTCCATCGAATCGTTCACTGAGTATATTGATCACCGCCCATTAATTTTTGACCTGACCTGCTACTTGCCACAATAACCAGTGAAAGATATACAGCCCAAAATTGAAATGGGCTGGATTTGAATTTCCAAGAAAATAATTCGGTTCACCCCTTAGTAGTTAGGAAAATGCAAAACTAAAATGCTGCGCGTTTCGAAACGCATTTCAAAAGGCGATTGGAATAATCATCATCTTATGGATCGCCGCCGCCTGTTTGGATGGTATAAGCGTGTAGGTAACATAAAGGACGTGTGCGCTATCCTCACTGTGCATGTTATGACCCTGTGGTCAGTGATACTGGGAAATGGCCAGCGCACGAATATACGAATCGCGGACGTGTTGCACAGAGCTTCACAATACCGGAACTCCCCAGAAGAACACATAAGACCGTGACCTTTAGTCGAGAATGCATCCGCTCTCAAACCAATGGCCATCAAACAGATCAGAGTCTGAAAATATACACGGCTTCTTGAACAGCCCCGGAGGACCCCACTTAAATCGGCACATTGAAAGAGGAATAGTCCAATCAAAGACGGAGGGGGAGCGTGCGCCAGAATCAAGTGTTAGCACGTTGTGACGCGAAAAAATAAAATTCAAATTTACAAGTCAATTTTCACAGATATTTCGAAAATTAACCCACTCTCCAAAAAATATACCAACCTCACCAATTCGAAAAGTATTCGAGCTAGAAATCCGAAAACTCGATCAGCTGGAACAAGGAGAGTTTCTGCAGTAGTTCCCATGAACTTATAATTCGTGTCGGTATATATGCGTTCATTTATGTGATATGGGACCTCAGCCAACTGCCTGTGAGAGTTCAACAGAGGCAAATTTTTTTCACTCTGAGTTGGCTATCCAGGCACAATGTTCTGTCGTCCACAATGTCATGCGGTCGAATTTGTATTTCAACCTCCCGTTCAGATGCTTCTGTCAACTACTCCTACTGCTGACCCCCGTTACACATACAGTGTGACTAGTGCAGACAGTGTGCGCCAAGGAGCACACAAGGTGGCGAATTCCAGCTTGACGAAAACCCCTAATAGGTCATTAAAACAATCGTTTCTTATTAGCCCTCTATTCGGTGAATGAGCGGAGGCTACGGCTATCTCACGCGTGACGATCGGCATTTCCTTTTTGGCTATGGGTCAGCCAGCCTAATTAGCATTTCGTGAGAGAATACAAGGCTTTCAAAAATGCACATTCTTACACAATCCCCAGAAAATGACCCTATTCTCCCCACGCAAACTGGGTTTACTTCTGACCAGTTTGGCTTAACACGCGCTCACCCAGATGGATAGATCAAAGGAGAACGTAGATACTTTTCTCATACTAAACGCCTTCCTCTTTGATTTCGTGGAGGTATTTACCCTTGACCTACATAGCAGTCTCAAACAAAAACACGAAGTTTATGGCATTCAAGTAAAGGCTTTTCATTAGAGCAACTCCTTTCGATGATGGAACTTCGAGAGTTTAAGGTAAGTTGAATATTTCACTCACTCCCCTGACCTTCGAAGAGATTCCTCATTGGTCAGTCCTGGGGCAACTTTTGCTTTTTAATTGCGCTAACTTATCAGCGTGTCAGCAAAATGGTGGAAGGCAGTATGCCTTGAGCGTTCTGCACAACAATACATAGACTGCCACAGCTAGGAGAGGAGAAACCGAGACGTTAAGAGCACGTTAATAAGCCAGGGTGGAAGACGGTGACTGAAGAAAGTTTTGAAGCTGAAATCAGGAATAGCACTGCATATGTTACATACTCGGTAAAAATTCATGCATACATTTCATTAGTGTACATCTAATCCCAAGTTCAAGGGCATGACTTTTCAGACTGCTTGTTTTGACTGCATCGAGCACCGATTTGCACGGATGGCCAGGCTTTTCGATAACTAGGGATATGAGGAATAGATCACCTCTGATCGGAATGAAGCTTTGTGAGTAGATGTTCCATTCCGTCAGAAGTGTACAATAGAGCCCATTTTTTGCCCACGCCGCTGGATAAATTTTTGGAACATTGTGTTCCTGAAGAACCGGAGGCCAAGTTGCATGTCCACTTATGGGCTGCGACTGAATGAATCTGTTATAAAGAGGGCTGAAACAGGGGGATCACACTGCTTGAAAGGTTGCATGAGTGCAGCCAAAGCAATGCTGGCCTTCCTTACGCCTCATACCGACAGGGCTCGACAACGAATGCGAAACGAATGTCCCCAAGTCCTCCATCGGAACCGACTGAATTGGGGAGCACCCAAATAACAGGTAGTATTCGACACTTCTTTCATACGATACTTTACAATTTTTGGCACTGAATGTAAGCCCATTCGTCTGACCGAAAGAGTGAGATATTCAGATCGCTCTACAATACAGAACGGATATTAGGCGTATCAAACAAATGCCGATTCTTGGCCTACCTGTGAACAGTTGTTGCGGGGACAAAACCTAAAAAGGAAGGTCACTGACGAAGACAAGGAACAGGAGCGGGTGAAAGATGCAACTCTAATATACACCGTTAAAGCAATATCGACAAATGGGGTACGCACATTTGGCGCATACATGAGGGGACGGTTGATAACACACGAATCCAACCAATTATGAAGTTCACCTTGCACACCTCAATGATGAAGTAGGTCATGCTAAGCCAAGAGATGCACTCGATCAAGCGCATTAGCAAAGTCAAAATAATAGAAGTCGACGTTCATATCCTGACCAGATAATTTCCTCTACTTATTAGCTGCTCCCAGTAGATGCGTCATGTGAAAATGACCTACTGTAAAAGCACGCTGCACATCAGCAAACAGGTTTCGGGAGGGTAAGTACTGGTGGAACTCTTCACGCACAACTGCCTTCAATAGTTTAGTCAACAAGGGTAGCACGGAAGTCAGACGGTGGTCGGTTAGTCGGTTATAATTATCATCTACAAAGGCACGAGTAATACCAGCAAGCATTAAACTGTTGGATACTGGGCGACTTGGGCGAATGAGTAAGTAGCAGATGAAATGTCTTGCCGAGCTCTTTTGCGGTCTCATGCAACGTTTTCAATGGAATGAAACCGGAACGGAGAAAGAAATCTTGGTTCTTACTAAAAGTAAATTTCAGTGGGGTGTCCATCGAGTTGATGCCGTCCTTCAGGTAGGCAGTCCTAACATGGGGGCTAGAATAGTCTGAGCAAAAGTGATTCTATAAGGCTTTGTTATCAAAGGTTATGTCCCGTAGGACCCAAGTGCTGTGATATTGCGGACTTTGCTTTCCGAGTTGAGAATGAATACCTGAACAGAATTTCCGGATCGTCAGCGAATGACAGAGTTAGCTCTCGTGAATACCAAAGATTCCTTCAGATCAACGCGGTGCGTCCGCATCTGATTTGCACATAAACATTGCTATCACTTTGTGACTGTAAGTTGTGACAACGCCACCGCCAGAGCAGCTTTTAGTGTCTCGTGATATGTACCTTAGTTTGTGAGTAGTATAAGACGACTAGTACGCTCGGGAACTAAAGAGCGGATCGGAATTCTAGGAAGACGGGGGGACCAGAGGCGACTTTTTGGGATGTATATGTGCAACCTGTGGAAAGTGTGATCAAGGTGAGTGAAGATACATCGTTGTCCAACAGGCGTGGATACACGTCAGTCACGCTAATTAATTTTCGCGCTCTCTGTCACGTTTTTGCATAGCTTATAATAGACTTCGCATGATAACCAACTCCCAAGGCCAGTCTTCTGCTGCGATCACCACACGAAGGACAGGCTTCTATGTTCAAGTATAATGTTAACAAGGTGAGGTTATATGCTTGCAACCTGTGGTTGTTGCGGACTCCTCAACTTACGTGAGGAGAAGTTTCATCAGCCTAATGTGCACTTTACAAGAGAAGTTAAATCCATACCAAACCCGAACTGTCAAGTGGAGGCGGCGTTTATCTACGCGTGTTTTTGTGATAGTTCTCAAGACTACTGTTGGTAGAGCGGATTAAGCTAGTGCTACAGGTGAAACCAAACAAGATCACTTGACAGGAGGGGCAAAGACTTCGAGAGTATTGACCACTCTTTTTTCATTGGTGAAACTTGGTCAATAACTGGGTACGTATGGTGATCCCGCTCACCTATGAAATCTGGTACATGCTCAGCTAAACCCAGCGTCTTAATTATGTAGAAGAAACGTGATGCTGTGGGGTCATCCGGACCTACGTACAAAAGACGCGGAGGCTTATTTTTGATAGGTCGAAGCCACCCGCTAAAAGGATATTAGGGGAGGTTTGACAGCCGATGATATTTAAACCTGCAAAGATGAGTTCGTTGCTTGCGAAGTCCTTAAACGGTGGCCTGTATAACGGTCCAACCGGTTAAAAATCAACGTTTGCCAAACGGTTAGAGAATTGAGTTGTTTCTTATGCCAAACCAGACCTTGGTTCGTCCCGGTGAGAAGCCTATAGTAAAGCAGCTACATAAGGGGATGCTCTCACCACCTAACCCTCAACTTTATCAGTTCGAAATAGTAGCGTACCATTGTCTCCCAATTCGGGGTCCAGAAGAGATGCGGTTTGCCACAACTTAGCTAATACAGCTATTTGGAGCCTTAGTGTGGATGAGAGACCACGAATATTACCGGGCTGACTGAACAAGCTGAACGGTTAGTGCAAATGCAGTTGACAGGGTTGACAACAAAAGAATGCGTGCTGGATGGGCAACGTAAATGATCCACATCGTTTACAAGACGACTCACGGAACTATCGCTGACACTGACTGAGTCAGTGGAAAGTTGTTTCCCTGTTCAGCTAGAGCGACTAGAATCGCCAATAAGTAACCGGCTGGAAAACCCTTATCCTATTTTGGTTTCTAACATTCCCCCCTGGAACAACCAAGAGGAAACCACATCCTACTAGGGAAGAGACGTCGTCTGTAGCAATAACGATGTCGTATATGCCACCATACTTTAGGGAGTAACAGTGAGTTTGAGCGGCCGTGAGTGACACTCATCAGGCGGATCGAGTTATTCTTGTGCACTGAACTTGCACATTAGCTTGTTCAACAGTGAGAGCCAGTAATTTCCACTCGTTTCAACCGTGCTCAGGCTTGTTCATACTGGAGTTTGGCACGACCCAGGTGGTATCGTTTCAAGATCGGTTAAAAGATGCCGCTTTCTTTCTCACTAGACTAACTTTCTACCGTTCAGCCCAGATTACATCTGCGGGAACCCTGGTCCCGGAGATGCTGCTTGGCTTGTAATAATTCAGAAGTAACCCGTCAACATCACTGGTGTTAGTCACAGCCTTCAAAATGGCACTCATCTGGGGGGCTTGCTAATAATGCGACAGAAAGATAGAACAGTTTGATTCCCATTTAGTGCATAAACCCTGTCTGGAATTACGGTCGTGCTGATCGCTGAGCTTTGGCCAGCCACCAATGAACTTCTAGAGACCCTGTGTGATCAAGGAACCTTACCGCCTGAAAACGAAACTTCTCCGGTCTCATTACATTGCTGGCATTGTTGGCTTACTTAGGACTCGAGTGGTAAACAGCAGCGAACCAAAGGACATGAAGCTGCATACCCACACATTGCACCTCACAGTCACAAGCTATAACGGCCGGCCTTATCAACCCACCAACAGAGGGTTGGATAACAGCCCCATTCATAGCAATCCGCAGAGCAGCTCCACAAAGGTCGCAAACCAATCAGGTGTAATCTAATGGGACCGCAACCGCTAAATTTCACGCGACACAAGGCATACTGAAACTTGTTACGTGAATTCCGGCAACACAAAAGAAGCACTGCATGACATGAGCGCTGAAAGAGGCTATATTCAAGCTCGGTCCACCTTTCAGCCGCTTCACTACGGCTGAACAGAAAATCCTCAACGTCCATATAGGCCAAATGCCAGGTTAAGCCAGGTGGATTTACAAACTTTGTTCCACATATTAACAGCCGAAGTAGATAGATAACTGAGCTCGTTATCTCCTCCTCTAGAGAATGTCACAACGCACAAAAACGTGTGGTAATCGCGGCCGACGTCTATTCAGTAATGATATTCCATAAGCCTATACGATTTCAGTGATTTTTGCAAACCGCACCGTTTTAATAACCTACTTTTACGTTTTTTGATACTATACCACACTCTGGCCGGTACCCAAATTTTCACTGGTTGAGTGAATTTTGCCGATTACCGACAGCACAGCACGCATACTCATATTTGTGTGTCACAACCAATCTGCTCCTCCCGTCACTTCTGCAGACATTGGTTACCACATAAGTTCCGCCATGCTAATGCAGTGCAAGTAATGGTCAGCGTATTACAGAATTATATTACACCAACGTCACTCGATCGTCTGTTCCGTTGGTTTTTCCGCCATCAACATTGTCCCAGTTAGGTTACTTTTGATCATCACTGAATAGCTGGCGAGCCCGACCATTTTTGCCTTGTGGTAATTTTTACTCCCAAGCTTTCGTCAATCATTTACTCGTTTTATTTCATCACGCCGTGGGGAGCATGACTAGTTTGGACACTTAAGTGAAGCTGATCCTATCGTTGTGGTTGCCTAGGTGTGCCCGGTATCTCAGGGTGTGGCTATTGTAAATTGTGACAGGGCATGTCACTTTGTAGTAGGTTGAATTCAGTGTATGGTTCAAGAACCGCCTAGAGACAAGGTGGCAGAGGCTGAATATATCTTGTAACATCCCACTCCAGAAAACCCGTAAGACGTCATTTGGGCGGCAGTTATTTTGCGTAAGGGACTGTCAATGATGAAACGCTTCTCGATTTGTTGTCCGTCTTAGAGCTGAAAAGCCAAACACCCTCCTGATTGTTATAACACATGCGCTGCCACTTGAGTGACCGTAAACTGAAAGATGATATTCCCAGAGAATTTGGACTGGAAAAACTTCGATTGCATGTGTCAACCGCTGACGGCGTCTGCAAAAGTCAGCAATATCGGAAAGCTGGAAAACATGGTGAGCAAAATCACGGAGAGTTACTCCTAGGGCAGCATGTGACGTTTTAAAAGACAGCGGACCATTCTGAGGACTGAAAGCTGGCGAAAACTTTCGGACAAGTGAGCGTTCGAAATGACCTTCCACAGGAACACTTTGAATACACATGACGAATGGGGTTGATAAGGCTTACTAGATGTCAACATCATCATAGGTACAGTATCCTACCAAAGTGAAAAGCATTTTTTGTTCGATGGGCTTGATAGGCATGGTTCCGTCTCCGTCGATCTTTGTAAAAAACCTCGTTTGTTGATGGAGGTGATCCCATTGCGCACAGCCCCAGAATCCGTTGTCTGCCAGCCCGAAAGGAAACACTGCCTCTATCCTCTGACTCTATCCACCATTGGTGCGTGTGTCAACGGGTGAAGCGTCTTCCTAATTACCTGACTGAATATGAAGCGTAATTACTCCACTACCAAGCGTTTTCTTCCATTATTACCTGCAAGCGTTGTGTTAACAGTTCTGTAGCGTTGTGGATCTTCGTTATTTCACACTATTTCATATGGTTGCGCAGAAACCATGGTTTTTATCTACGGGTTTGCTCTGGAACGGCACATGCTGCACATTCTTGGAGATTATGTCTAATTCTAACCATTACCTGTGTCTTCCTTGGTTACGTGGACCACATCGATTAATACTAGCGTGACACTCACATCCGTTTTTGTGAGTAATAAAGAAGCTGCCCCTGCGTAGGGTGACACACATCTGCTCTTGCCATCTGTGGACAAGGGCCATCTTGCGGACCGCGTTGTACTAACTCAGTGGATGGAATGATTGATAGATTAGACCATCTCATATTATATTAACTACGTTTGCTTGTCTATTCGAAGTATTTCTCCACCACGAAGACTCCCTTATATAGGCTACGCCATATGATGTCAGCGATCATTATTTGATTCGTTTCTTGCACGGTAGACAGTCTTGCACTTTCATGTTTCCCCAAATCCCGATCTAAATCCAGGGCTTGATGAAGGTGTATGCCTATTGTCGTCTTGAAGCGTGATTGTTGTGGTCCGTAGGTTGACCAGACCTTGTTATCAAAAGATGCAGTGTGTTCAAACAGTAATCCATGGGTGCCGTATAAAATACTCCTCATGAACCTTGGTTATCCCAAACAGTGAAACCAAATCGTATAACTGGTTCGCACTTTGGGGTGAAATCAACTCCTGCAATGTGCTAAAAGTTCATGGATACGATGATAGTTATGAGTAAATCACCCTCGACCAACAAGTGGAAGAATAAAGACCACCGAATTCTGGTTACGATTTTAAACGGAGGTTCTGCGGTACCATTTTGCTATCGAGGAAATTTGTGAAGATAATCCTTTGCGTATTCGAGCTATGAAGATCAGCATTAACGGTGCAAACGTGCCGTGAATCACAAATCAGCTGCTTAAGGCTGAATGAGCGTTAAAAATAAATAAAGAGAAATATCTCAAAAGTCCCTTTCACAATGCAAAAGGAACAGCAAAGGTTCCCCTCAGGTGTAGCACGCCAAGCAAAGACAAATGGGTTATACAGTGACCTCCAAAAGGTATAACTTCAGAACGATATATATTGTTCATTGAGTACATTTAAGTTGCAAAGGTGAAGGAGATATATATACGGAGGAACCAAATGGAAGCTTTGGGCGTCAAAAACATCTGAGAAGAATTTTACGACGGATTCAGTAACTGTGCGATACTGCCGTCGCCCCTCCATATGGTGTTTGAAAGGTCAACAGAGTAACATCCAGGCGGAGGTTACTGCCCGCTGAAGGACAAGACGGCACCGGATAGTCGCCTTATCACGCATACTTGGGATATCGAAGCTAGCCCCGTAAGCGTTCTTGTGTTCTCGAAGATCGGGTTGAGCCTTTTATATCATCAGGTCATATTTTCCTCTGACGCTACTACCACCCCAGCGGTGACTACTTCGAACTACGCTCAGTCTGTTTGCAAAGTCTCCCGATACGTACGATCTATAACATTTGTCTGGAATGCAGCATGCGTCCATAAATATTAAGCCTGCTGAGCAAAAAATTTTCATCAGAATGAAAAGACGGTCGCAAAGGCGAGCTGACTAGTGGCGTGTTAAGGTACACAAGGATTATTAAAACATTAAATGGGAGGACGTAATAACAAACCTCGATAATGAACCCATCGAATGTACATAATCCAAGACTGATGATTCAAGTGAACGCAAATGAGTGCAACGGTCCCGTGGTGTTGGAACGATGAGGCGCCAGGGAAACCGGGGGACACATCAACGAGAGTCCAGTAGTGGAAAATAAACATGGATATACTGCGTGAAACTAAGCCCTGTCAGGCAAGCGATGTGAAGCTCCGGTTATAAAATGGGACTGACGTTTGTGGATAGGATGACTTTTAGCGCGCATAACTCGCATGGCTGTAACAGCCCTTGAAAGAAGGGCTCGTAAGCACTGCCGATGTTTTAAACTTAAGAAGAGAAAGGACCAAGGTGAGTGGAATATATGAAGACACGATGGAACGGCAGTGATTGGCGCAGGTTGACGTCGTCCAACAACCAGAAGTAGACAAGTGCGCCCACTTGGGGGACATTTCTTCTGACAGATTGACTGACGGCGGCGCAGGGATTTTGGTAGGACACGACATTCTTGAATCACACTGGATGCTGGAACAGAGACTGGGCAGTATATGTGAGCGTTATACAAGCGGACCCGTTTTCGGCTGGAGTCCCAGAGTTTCGTGTCGTGTCATACCTCGAGACGAACGTCATGTAAACCTCGTCGGAACAAGTCAAGTTTCGTTATGAGGTGTGATCCAAAGGGCATGAGTTAAAGCTCACTGACGAAGGGACTATGGAGGACAAGTAGGTTTTCGTTGAGAACAGACAAGCCCTAAATGGGGCTGGAAGCAGCGCAATACTTAAGGATGCTCACTATGAGACAGAACTGCTGTGGGGAGGAGGTAGTCGCTTGTAACTTAATGATAGGAGTGCGACTAGAAACGCCTCGCTGCACCCAAGACCACTCCCACCGAACGGTGGAAGCATGGGCCTTCGGAACTAAATCGCGACGAAGCGACGTCTATGAATGTGCCGCAAGCCTCAGGCGAGGAGATGAATCTCTGGCTGAAGGGTCCGACCTACTCGCACTAGTGAATACACTATTCACACGAGCAAGGCGAATCTGTACACAGGATAGTCTTGCGAGAGAATTAGACTTGATCACATCTACACTACAATCTAACGGGTATCCAAAAAGGTTCATAGAAAGGCACAGTAAACCGAAACCACCTTCTGAACAGGTGGCCACAGTAAGAAAAAAGAGGGTTTGTATAGAACTGCCATTTAAAGGTGATTATTGCATGCATCAAACAACTCAAAGACTAGTGAATTCGATTAAA
>QNGE01007536.1:0-12145 GCA_008508345.1 Paragonimus westermani | reverse complement strand
TGTCGTATTTCGCCTGCCCTGCCTCGCCCGTTGGTCCGATCTAGTCGAGCGATGACTCATCCGGTCGCGCACGTTGTCCTTGATCCGATCGCGGCAGGTTTTCGAACGTACCTCCCCCACGTTGAGATATTCGGCCGAACGTTCGAAAACTCGCACCCCCGACCTGGCAATCCACCACAATAGGAGACGCATGTAATCCTGCGTCTGTAGGGTGAAGGTTTTGCGGTCATCTTCCGACGTGGGAGAGAAGGCAAGTGATCATACGGGATGCTGTGCATACTCACGCGTAAACCGCAACATTAATGGAGAATTTTGCGTCACAAAATTCATCATGGTGCACAAACATCCCTATGGCGCCATCCCTGCTAAATATGAAGAGTCAATGTCTCGTCTCACAGATGAAGAAATCAACGAAATTCGGCCGTGGCTGCTCAACGGTACTGTCTCTTTCAACTTAACTCAATGTATCTTGCAACACTTCGACAAGAAGATAACGACAAAGGATGCGTGTAATCTCCGCGCCCGGTTGTATGCGGAGAGAAACACGATTGGCTACCTGGATAGTTTGCGTACCCTACTGAACACAACTAGTAAGTGCTATTTCAACATGGATGATGGAAACTTTATGTTGATGAGCAATGGACAAATAGAATTGTTGACACTACCCCAAGTTTATCGGGATCGATGCCACATATAAGAGTTGTAAGGAACGCTACACCTTTTTCGTTTTGGTGGTTGTAGTTGCCAGCGAGGTAGGTTTACCTGTTTGCTTTGATTGGTTAACCGATGAAACTGCGGCAACCATTGCCATGTTTCTTCTGCAGTTCGTGATCTTCGTTGGACTGGTGAAGACCAGGACAATGGCCATAGACGACAGTGCGGTCATACAAGTGGCAATTGCACAAAAGTTTCCACACGTCCATAAAATTATGTGCCGAGTGCACATCCTGAGGAGCGTGCGCGGTCAGACTGGAGGTCCGACGGCGAACGAGCAGTTCATGGTTGCCATGCTCACGCGTAACCGGTGGAGGTACGCTGCTGTCACGCGGAAAGCTGACTCTTCATTATATGATGAGTACTTGATGACCAGGCTGTTTCGTAGATCGAAGAAATGGACCAATTGCCGTAGCCCAAAGGTCCCAACGTTTCGCCGATGGGACAACTTCGTGGAAGCGACACACCGCTCCACTAAGCGGCACAATTTGAACGTGCAAATCCGGATTTGGCAGGCTATCGAACGCACAACGGTCGTATTATTGACGACCGCCAGGCACCGCTCTTCTTCACATGCCGCTCGTGCGCGCAGATTATGTCGGGTTGAGTAGACGGCTGGTCCCACAGGCACTGTGGTTGAGGTCGGAGAACTTGGCTGGTGAAACCCACCTGACCTTCACTGTCTCTCCGAGGGCGATCGCTGTGAGGGACAACACTCACACGCACATCGTGAATCCAGTGAATTAGGATTGCGCTCTCTGCATGCATACCGGTCGTTTGGCGGTGAACTGGAAATCATTCCCGTAATCCCCATTGGACCAGACAGTTCGTTGGGATTTTGGAAGCCCCCTATAAACTACGACGCGCCCGGAAAAACGTGCATTCGATAGTTCTGCATGGCAGCATTCACAAAGCTGGGGATGATAGCCAGAAGACAACTGGACAACACAACGCTCATCCGGCTGCTAGAAGAACCTCGGGAACTTCTTCGTAATTGTTACCTCAGTCGATTGTCGCTTTGCTTTATTTCAGTGGAAAATAGAAACCTTGGATCTCCTAAATAGTCCATCAGACTATGGAACCAAACTCACTGGAGCCAACAGCTTTGATCCCAGTACCCGTGGTGCAATCCCCAGTGAACCTCAGAACAGTTCAACTGTTTCAATGCCCTTCATAACGATACGTCAAAGAACTCTTCCAGAACTACAAGCGGCAGCAAACGAACCGCAACCCGGACCTAGTTCCGCGTCGGCTGCGGTATCAATGGCGGAAATCAGCTTTGATATTTGCGGCGAGTGCGGACAGAGGAATTCACCGGCTGAAGATCAAAGCGTTGGTAACTGGATAAAGTGCCGATTCCGCCCGCAGTGATATCACTGAGACTATCTGCAACTATTAGCCGAATGGACGCAATTCGACCAAGTTCATTTGTTCAGTTTGTGTTCTAGTTCGTCCCTTTCCACCGCACTAGTTGGTTACACTCTTTTTCCCAATCTGTTTATTATTTTACTCTGTTTGCGATTTAATTCCTTGTGATTTTTCAACACCATAACGTTCCTTTCTTCTTGACTTCTTTGCGCTTGTCATTAACTTCACTACCATTCTGTAATTCACAGACACGCCGTTGGTTGATCTGGTCTTTCCAATACACCCATACAATTCCCACAGGATGTGATTTTCGCAGCTTTCACCGCTCCTTCTCGGTGTACCTGGTTCATTTAAGGTCATGGATTGTCTTACTTCGATGATAGCATTTATTTGGGTTTTTGCATTCAGTTCTGTAGTGATGTGTGTTCCACAGATTTCAGCCCTCCTGATTGATGTACATAGCTCATTTAATCACATATACAGCATTCTATGTTTCCCACCCAGAACAATTTAGAATCATGTACAATAATCTTACGGCAATCCACACCATATAGTCCACCGCGTGCTGTTGGATTACGCTTACGTGGAGCACTACCGTGCCATAAAGAGGTCCTGGTTATGAATGGTCCAGAACTGTTTAGCGTGCACCCTTTATGTATGTCCGTGGGGTAATGTGCTGTAACCCTCGACAATTGCGATGTACTCGCCAAAGCATCAGAATTGCTAAGCCCTAAGCCGTTAAATTTTTCGTTTCACTTCCGGTCATCGTCTCTATGAGGCAAGTTTACCGAAAGGTTCTTTGCTACTATCATCAAGATTTGTTTGCTACTGGTAGTGCTGTTTATTTCAATGGTTCTAACTAATGCTGCCACTGGATTATGAGCGATGGTGTCGTACCTTGGTGCATCCGTGGAAGTAACTCCAGTAAAAGTCTTGTTCAGCGCAACCAGTAAAGAGGAGGATGCAGTTGTTTCATCTAATATGGTGACGGTAAGTATTGGGGCTGCCTTAATAAAGCACAAATGTCCATGTCTAGAGTGTCATACACGGAGCCTACAGCGGATCAACCATCATCAGGTTTACTCAGCTTGTTCGGCCGCAAAGTATTGAGAACGCCATTTTTGTCTCCCCACATATCTAAGTTTACTCTGCCCGCTTAAATTAACGAGGACAAACAAGAAATTTGATAAGTATAATAAAAACAATGTATTTACTGGCGGTTACTGCAGAGCCAGTCAATCAGGGTGCGCCGCCGGATGGATGTGTACGGTAGAAACAATGGTACCAAACTGAGAAACCTCGGTGGGTCTATCTGACCAGTGAAAAATTCTTTCCAACGTTGTAAGTTTGCTGAGTATCCGCAACAACTTAAGAAGAATTTTTAACGAGAAATGAACAGGTTATAGCGTTTTCAGTTAGAGAATCCCAAAAGTATGCGCGCCGAGTTATCTCAGGCGAAATACCCATTTCTTCAGCAAGTCAACAGGTTTTAACACCTATTAGTTTATTATTCCGCATGCACTGACACACAAAAAAGAACCACGCAACTAGATAAGTTTAATCTCAACACCAGATGTCAAGGACCTTATTACCAATGTCTCCAGATCACAAACTGTGGCCCTTTCGCATAATTAGCAACTGTGTGTCCTATGCAAATGGTCCATTAAGAGCAAACCTTTCTTCAACCAACCGCATTTTTAATTTACACTGACGTGCCGTTAGTGCGATGCAATACCAGGGTATGGCTATTCACTGCACATAAGCTTCTTTACTCCCACTTGACGCCACTCTCCGCTGTTGTGAACGTCAGTTGTGTCTACAGGTTGAAGAAGTATCACACTTCGGTTTGATAATCCGCTTTTCATTGCGTAGCTAGACATTCAGTTTCGGGCTCGTCAAGGCAGTATTCTCTGGCTCTTTCTTTTAGTTCGCTCTGGATAAGTAAATCTGCCGTTTACGTGTTTTTTCGTCTCACAGTAGCTCAGCCACCACGTGTGTTTCACTGAACACTAATCGCATCCTCCTCACAGGCCGTTCGTGTTTACGTCAGCAAATCGCTTTTACGGCAACATGTTCGTTTTCAGGATCATTATTGATGCACTACTGTGGCGCCAAATATATTTTTTCACATTTAATGACTTGGTCGTTCGTGCAAGACAATTAGTAGTATTGGAGTGTATATGGATGGTGAAGAAATGGAAATACACCGAATAGCTGCTCTAAGGATGGTGTTTTTGACACAAGAATGTAGTGGGACATTCAGGAAACTGTCTTGGGGTTCTCAATGAAGTTCTTGTTGGTTTGAAAGTCGACGATGCCGACTGTTAGCTCCACGTTTCACACGGTTATCTGCAATCCACTCCTACCCGTTTATTGACCCTAGTGACTGGTTTCTTGGTAATCATTCATGTATGAAAAGCCGATGCTACCTCTTGAAAGATGAAGCGTTTCTGAAGTTTCTCCGTGGTGTTGTATGAAGTAGTTACAAATATAGACATGTATTGTACTTACGTTATTCAGACAGTTCATATGATTTGTGCTCTCTAATTGTTCAACTGCATCAGGTTCAGGTGACCTGAGTATCTCCTATGGTCGTTTCAGCAGATGCACGTCGTTCAAACAGCAGCGGAATTCGACTGTGACCGAAGAAACCTAGGTCAACCGAATCTGCACCCATGGATCCCACTACGTGCCAACCGGGTAATGCCTGAAGAACAAAAGGGATCAATACTGTGGAGGACTGGTACGTTTCTGTCTAGAATCGTGCCTATTCTCCACAATAATTAAATCAGAAAAACTGATTGTAGGACAACGACGTTTATTGCAAAGAGACCAGGAAAGCGAGCTGTAAGCAAAACACAACAGAAGCAAAGCGCAACAGACCAGTGGCTAGCGTCCGGAAGGTGCAAGTGTAATTGTGACCTTGGGCGGTCGAACCTACGAGAAAATCCAGATATGCAACCAAACAATGTCAATAGTGTCAACGGTCAAAATAAATAGCAAAATAATTGGAATACGTGGCAAACCAAGAATGTCTCTACAGACGTCCCCCCTAATGGAACGATGGATCAGGCTGATTGATTCAGAAATTCTTCTTTCCGTCAAAAAATCAAAGACGTTAGAAGACAGCGGGCTGATATTTCACGATTTATGTCCGGAAAACGTTCGCTGCATCTTTACGAGTGCATATAATAGACCACTCATATATCAGTATGAGAAGACGAACAAGACACTAAAGAAATTCAATTATCAGACAGCCCAGTCGTTGTCACTACCAAGGTAGCGACAACCCTGCAAACGGTTGTTTCTGAACACACAACACGGGTTTGAACTTTTGAATGGCAACTGCTTCAGTATAGCGCAGTGTTTGCCTGTGTGACGTCGAGTGGAAAACGCGAAATGCCGTTGTGGGATCACATTGATGTTGTGTCATCACAATACGATGCGCAATGGACGCTGTCTTGACAGTGACAATGGTTGTGCTCTCTGATAATTGACTTTTTCTAGTGTCTTGTTCTTTTCCCCATACTAATATATCAATGGTCTGTAGTATGCACTCGTAAAGATACAGCGAAATTTTTCCGGACATAAATCGCGCAATATCAGCCTACTGTCTATATTCAATATTTAGAAATTATTTTCAGGAGTCAGCAATGAAAGTGAAAACAGGGTGGGTCACCAGTGGAAAATTTACAACATAACTTATAAAACAATGGATATCAAACCCATGGGAAAAAATAGAACTACGACCATACCCTATCAAATGTACGCTCTAGATCTCCGACCAATTGCACGGAAATTATTTCCCTTGAGTCAGAATTCCAAGGTTCAGCGACTCATCTTGAAAAGGAGGGTCCCGCTTTTACGTGATCCAGATGAATTTAGTTTCCACTTCAGTGAATACCTTTGGAAATCCTGTAGTCTTGACGGCATAAAAAGGCTGCAGAAACCGCGATCAGTGTGGTAGGTTGATATACAATATGGAAGTGTCGTATGTTCCCATGGATGCCTGTAAAATATTGGATGTTGCAGTTGTCAAGCCTCTGTAGGTATGATAAATTCTTTAAACCAGGAGGTGCCGCATACATTACAGGCCCAAGTGCTACTTCATCGTGCATTGAGCATGATGAGTTTGCGTGGACTTAGCACTCACTATATGGTCCCACAAACTTAGTAAAGCGTTTGAAGAACATATCTTGAACATTGGTCGGACAATCCGCACCATTGGTAGGCATGTTGCAATTGATTGCTGGCCCCCGAAATTACCACTGCCGGAAAAACTGACTTTCAGTTGATGACTCACAACTGGCATCTCCGTTCCCCTTGACATGTACTTAGGCGTGGCATCCACTCAACCCGTGAGCATTGCCGTGTTTGACCGTCGTTACTTCTGTCAGTTGGCTCGTATCAAATGAGCTGACGAGCTGAACAGTGCGTTCGTTCCCAGCTAGGTTTTTGAAACACCCAGGACACGCGATCAGTCTATTGATCACGCTGCACAATCTGCAGTGGTTGTATCACGCATCCCGCGTGCCAGTTTAGTGTCTAATGTACCGGACATTATATATACTGAGACCGATCAAACAACGATGTGACCACGTAATATGAAGGCCCTCACAATCCCCGTTGGGGTTCCCGTGGTCAATAAAAGTGCTGATTGAAAATGCTGTACGAGATGACAACGTGCCATAAGCAGTGGCATGCTGACAGTCGTAACATTTAGGGTTCTACTGAGCCTTGTTTTGCTCACTTGTGTCCTTTTCGGTAGGTTTTTCTTTTATCTTATTCTACGTCACTATTGCGATGAACGAGGGCTCTAATCAAAGCACCTTCTGGTCAGGCTCATGGCCGTTAGAATCAATTAATGGAACGGAGTAGTCACTCTGCTGACAATGTTCAAAGTTGGTCTACTCATTTGCGTTATCACGCTGATCTGTTTAGCTAAAGCGTATTCTTCATCCTTGTTTTGTATACTACCTTCTTTACCATAATAACCAGTTGGTTATGTTTGCTTGATGCTTTTTTCACCACGGTACTTTTTGTTTTAGTACATTTCACGGTTATATAACTATACATCTTGAAGAAAACTGACATCGCGATCTCCTCTCAGAGCACATGGGAATAAAAGTCAAGCCTTCATTAATTTTTCTGCAGTCTTATGGTTTTGCTCTTTTGGACGTTTTTGATGACGTAATTTCTGTGTGTCGCTACGATCAGCCCAGAACTGTTTCTTTGGGAAAGTATGAACATCTACCAGAGGTACTACTGAATTTATTTATAATCAATTTTTAAAGATGTCTGTTTTATTTAAAGGTGCTTGTGACGTTAAATGCTTAAAATTCATCCCTCCAAACTCGAGCGTCCGTATACTGATTGCTACTAGTTTGGAAGTTAATCTCGTCGAAGTAGATGATATCTACAATAACAGTGTTTTGCGAAGACGTCCCCTGTATGCAGATTTGTGTTTTTTAACATTGTACATAAAGCCTCTCCCTGCGAGACGAATGTGATGACCAGCTGAAAGTTCTTGTCGACGTAGACTCAAATATGTCCGTCTTGGCCTTCACACGTGGCACACGTTTGAATATGCGATCTATTGAAGTAAGTTCCCTTCAGTGGAATTTACACATCTAGGACCCTTTAACAAAAACAGTCTTTATCGGTTCACACCATAAGCAGATAGTGAATTTAAGCTTTCTATCGTTTCGTCCTACCTATTTGGTCTCTATTTGTGAAGACACCATCAAACTTTGGGATGTGAATAAACAAGGACTTCTTCACATGATCAACAATTTAAGGATCTCACCAAGTACATTTTGTCTGCATCCATTCGAGGACTGTTTTATCTATGGAAGCAAAGATGGACAGGTTAGTTTACTTGCGTCATCAGTCATATTAATCCAGATACTGTCGGTCAACTCTTCAAACAAATCATTCAGCACGTCCGAGATATTTTCGTTCCAGAAATACTGCATTGAGTTCACGGAACAACCAGCTGCTCCTCCCAACTCGCAAAAACCTATACGATCAGGTAGTCAGTATCCATTCTTCCATAAATTTTTAAGGCAACGGCCGCTCCCAATGGTCGAAAGAGCAACGTTTGGTTCCCAGGATCTCTAGTGAAGTCAGTTACCACGTTCTTGCAGTGGCTTTCGTTACACCTGCAACTAGAACAAATAAGCCACAGGAACTTAGGTATGCTGTTAATTTGGCCCGTTTGTTTTCAATTTTCCTAATATGTATATGACCAAAAACCAACCGTTTTTATAATCTTTGGTTTACTGTCAGCCGAACCATCTTCTCAACAGAACCTTGCTTTGATGTTGTTGTTATCTTCCATTTCTCTCAGAAGACAATAGATTACTTCATCAAAAGAAAACATTATCCACCGTATAAGCTTGGACCGATTACGTGACAATCCTGCCCCGTACATTTCCCACAACATTCTTCTCAACTTATCTAGGGTAACTAAAAGGAGATCGTAATTGGGTCACGTACTCCGCGTGTCATCCGAACGTTTACTGCAATGGGCATTATATACCGAGACCACCAACAATTGGGTAAAACCGATGTGGTCAAGTAATAACGTGGTCACGGAGTATGAAGGCCCATAGTGTTCCGCTCATTAAAGCGGGTAGACGTCACCTACTTGGTTATGATCTTTGCGATCACTCAAATTGCAGGCCAGAAACTTTATCCGCAATGGCGGTGTACCGCGGTCAATAACATATTTGCACTTATACCATTTCTACTGCTTCCACCTAGGCTTTTTATCAGTTTTCGGCCAAAAAACATTTTTCTCTCTGGTCTTTCCTTATTACTGTTGTAATGAGTGACGGCTTGAGCCACAGCCTATTCTGACCAGGTTTACGACCGTTGTGAATGAATAAATTACTGTTTGCTGAGAATTCTGGCCGGTACCTGTTTGGATCCGGGCACTTCTGAAATCCGGATAATTTGATTGTCATTGCAGTTTGCTAAGCGTTGTGTACATCCTCACAGTTTAACTATCGGCGATCCATTTCAAGTTTAAACACAGATGGTCTCTAAGAAAATGGTACAGTACAGCGGGTACACATAATGGTGTGATGTTAATCAAGGTGGTTACCCTCTAATTAGTGCAATTTTTGACGCACACACCGTCGCTGGATGGCAGTAATGTAGTAAAATTTCGTCCATGCCTGGGCTGCGCTGCATGGTCTCCACATGAATTATCGCCGTTTTTGTGTTAAAATGCACAAATAATTTCGTGCGACACGCACAGTTGTAAAATCCAATGACTGATGTCGGTGCGTTTCGCCAGGATATTAAACATACCACTCAGCCCATTCTATTCTGATATGAGGTGATCAAGCTGTGTGATTGATTAGTCCATCTCAAGATCACAAAAGGGCATCTCAGAAAACGCCCTTGATAACATCTAACTGATTACCTGTTGGGGTATACGCAATTGGACAAGTAAACACCTCTTTACTCTTCGGTGGCAGATTTTGACCTAAGTGCTGAGTCTGACGGCGTACAAGTGACCATTCACCCGGATCACTCGAGCAGGTTTTGCTTTGATTTAAAGCTCAATGCGATTTCCACTTCAGCATGACCGAGAGTTTTGACTTCGGCGTCACTAAAGACTGAAGAATAACCAGCAAACTATGGCATTGCCCGAAGACAGTCCAACTGATGAGTAATAGGCATCTGTCGCATTCCTTAAGACTTTCCAGTCGGCCCTCTTCGAAAGGTAAAACTAGACTCGAGTTTCGCTCTCATTCGAGCTCGTCAGTAGTGCATATCATTGCCATAACCAGAAACAGAACTCTGGTCACGCTTTCATGAGACAACCATTTTGACGAGTGCACCATTGAACTCACACTAGACACGACTGAATCATCATGTAAACGCTCAATCGAAATCGCTTATGAGCAATGCTGTGATTGCCCGGTCTTCTCGAGAAAACCAAAATCCCTTACTACTCATCATTAGTCAAAATACCGCTCAACAAGCTAATGATTTCTGTGATTTAAGCCTAGAGAATAGTCCTAGTCGAGAAGTCATCGATTTCAGTTAACAGAACAGTTACTGGATCTCCGCTCTGGATGATCGGACAACTTGATGATTACTCGCAATCACAATTGGTCAAACCTTCAGATATGGTCATTCGGTCGTGCCTCATTTGAGGTCAATGGCTCAGTGGTCAACACCCCAGCTTTACGAAAGCATGGTCGGAGTTCTAGTCCCGGCCGTGGCAAGAATATGCACTGCTGACGAGCTCTAACGAAGGCGAGATTCGAGTCTAGTGCTTCTTTTTGAAAGGAGCCGACCAGAAAGTCTATGGAAATGCGATAGATGAGACTAGTTGTCGGTGACGTTCACTTTGTGCAGTTTAACTGGATGACAAAATGGGGATCGTAAGCGCGCGCTTCGGAGAAACGGCACACACCCAGTTCCAGACGTAAGTGTGAGCTCACCAGAGCGGCCTACTGACCATTTTGCTGGAGCTTGCGAACCTTAAAAGCTCCAACAGACACTAGATTTTTGGGGGTTGAGAAATGAGGACTAGAAGCAAAAGAAACCAATAAACCCTGAACGTTTACTCGCGCACAGTGATTGTTTCTATTGCAGCTGTACTTGTGATAAACGAAGTGGTAACGTCTCACTATATATTGTGGTGGACTATCTAACCGGAAGTACGGTTAGTTCAACTCGGCGGAATATCTCAACGCGGCGGGGAGGTACGTCCAGCATGGGCACGTCAGTATGTGCAATCGGATGAGCCATCGCCCAACCGGATCTGATCAACGGGCGAGAAATGGCAGGGAAAATTGGATGGGTAACCAAATCGGGGTGCAATTATTCCAACATTCGGAGGAATATCTCGACGTGGTCATAGAATACAATCAGAAGCCACAATGGGTAGATTGCGGATAGCACAAGCCACCGTCCAACGAGATTGGCCCAACGGACGAGTGGGAGGTGAAAAACCTCCTGACAGAAGGCGTCGGACACACAAACCGGACCGAAATGCACACGACGTGTAAGCGGAATTCAAGGGTGTTGTGGGCCGGAATTCTGTCTCATAAACGCGAGCGCGCGCGTAGCATGGGAAACGGCGAGTTGGATAATAAGGATTATGCCTTATTAAATGTATTTTTGGTTACAGTATATCTTCGCTAGTGATGAACCGGACCAAGAATACTCAGTGTTTCAATGTCACACATACCGCCTCTTATCTGGGCACACGGAGGTACGGGCTGTTTGAGCATCAAAGTTAATAGTTTACATTTATGTTATGAGCGCCCCAACATGGAGAAGAGACTGTACTTGGATGGTTCCCGAATCAAATCGGGGGTCTATTGCATTGACATCTTCGGACAGTCAGAAGGTGTGTTATGCTTCCTGTGACCTGTTAATGGAATGTTCAATGAAGATCACCCCCACTCGCTAACACTGTATGTACATACCCACCTCATTTGTGACATATTTCAGTGGGTGGTCCCAAATCTACCGATTAGGGTGCTACATTACAAGTTTGTGGCAGCGGCACATTAAAAGCAGAAGGCCAACTAAATTGACCCTCAAAGCGTTCCGCCCACCGCTCTAACCTTCTGGACTTATTACAGATGAGTGTGTCATCTGTCTCTCTGATAGTTTCACTGATAGACGATCGCCTAGAACCAGTAGCACGGATAAGCTTAAAGAGTTTGCCGGTGCTGTCTGAAGCAAGAGCGTCCCCCATTTCCCTAGCTCGTTGCACTAATCAAGCCTTACGACCAGCCTTTAGGCTATGTTTCGGCTTCCTACGGATATCTCTCCTAAACTTGTTATGTGAACTGCCAAAGGGAGTGCTCCATTTGGCTTTTAACAACTTCACGTATTTCCCCGAGATCCAATGTTTGTTCAATCCACATGCTCCCCCCCCCCGTGCCGAATGCTGCAGTACCTGCTTCATAAATTGCCTGTGAGATCTGGATCCAGTAGTTATTAGGATCTTCAGAGTGAGAACTACTAAGGCAGCCTTCTGAGCTGGTTTGGTGCTTATGCTTTACTGACGATATAGACAGTTTTTCAA
>QNGE01007535.1:0-22494 GCA_008508345.1 Paragonimus westermani | reverse complement strand
TGGTTACTAACTGTTCTGCCGAAACAGAGCGATTTCATAAACCTTGGTGAGCTGATAAACAGAAAACAAAACAACCCGCAATCAATTGTATTATGACAAGTTGACTGATGGGTCCCGATTCCAGTTAAGATAGTTGGACAGATGAAGTAGACATGCTCGGCCCATAGACGGATTTTTATCTGTCACAGTGAACCAAGTAAGTTGGTCTTTCCATATGACGTCCAAAATTATCGAGTCTGTTTTGAGCACCATCAGCTCTCACACAGGTCGTGGATGTGATGAGCCATATCCAGTAACGACGTCCGGAAATCAATACATCGTACTCATAACATAACACTTCACAAGTTGGGCGCGTTCCACGTTTGCCAGTCGATCAGGAGATTGATTTATGGGGAAACCGACGGATGAGCACGTCTGAATTAGCGAAAGATCAAAGACTGTCCAACCAAAACTTGAAAAACACACAAGAAGCTTCCAAGGAGCGATTAACTGAGAGGTTTTCCGCAAGAGGACTGCGTTTGAACCTGATTTTAAGGTTGGATACCGAAACCGGTCAGAAGAGAATGCACCCCATGTGTGTTAACCGCACCGAGGCTGAGACGCAGATGTTCGGGAGAACGAAGAGAACCTGATCGCTCTTTGTTGCGACTGGAACAATCTTCATGGGGAGAGGAGTGTAGTGAGGATAGACGGTTGCATTGTACTATTTACACCACCAATATTCAGTAGCGAGGCGACAACATGGATCGAAATGGTTGCGGGGCAAATACGGGACAGATACGGGAAGGATCATCGGAGGGCAGCACCACATGGAATTGCTTTCGCTACATGAGGGAACAGCACGATAGTCCAATTTAAGGATATCATGACACTGTCCGTCGCGTGTTCTTCGGAACCGTGCAGTGCACGAGCAGATTCCCACAGTCACTCACGCATCCATCAATAATACGTGGTGAGTAGTTACACCAGATAAACCAACTCACTTGAGTCCTCAACAAATTCTTCAGTCACTTAACATAACATAACAGCAAACGGATCATTTTAAGCTAAATATGATATGGCGAATAGGTTAAACAGCTCATCGTGGTAACCAGAAACAAATGGTAGGACAAACGAGAGTGCGAACGAATTATGTGTACCAGGTCAATACCTCAAACGCAAAACTAAGTATCTTTGCAGATCAAAGTCAACTGAGAAGTTAAATATGACCATATTCCACGCAAGAACTGTAGATGTAACCGAAAGTTGTTTCGCAGATATCTTTCAAACAAAGCTGATAAGTTTTCGTAATTTCGTGTAACAACCAGGTGCGAAATACATTGTCTGTAACATCAACATTGACTGTAACATCAACAAAACTCAACGTGCAACTGTANTATGTGTACCAGGTCAATACCTCAAACGCAAAACTAAGTATCTTTGCAGATCAAAGTCAACTGAGAAGTTAAATATGACCATATTCCACGCAAGAACTGTAGATGTAACCGGAAGTTTTTTCGAAGGAAAGAACAGGTTGTTTCATTGTGTTGCACAAGAAGTAGTTCAGCATTTGTGTGTAGTCGGCAGATGGCGATTGCGATTTGCATGAAATCCAAAACTACACGCATTTTCCTCACATGCTTATAGCTGTCTGTTCATAACGCGCGCCAGTTACCCGCATGCACATGCTGGAAGACACATGTTACCTCACGAATATACATCTCCAATATATCGCAAATGTGAACTGCACGCAAAACAACACATGTAATTGGGCGTACGTAGCTTATGGACATGCACTCATCAGATGGGCAACCAGTCTCATATTGCTTCACGGGCAGTTAACTTGGAGTGTGTTATCTTCCTAGTTCACATATTCTCCTGATGTCTGCATCAAAACTAAGGCATGACGATGCTGTGAGTAAGTACATCGCTTAGCAAGCTTGGATTGTTGGTGAGAATGTGGTTCTCACAATGTGCCTATGTTGTGCAGCGATCGCATATTTTATATTGAAAATGATGGCGTTCGGATGAGTTAATTTGTTAACACTGAGCGTGTTTTGCGAAACATTCAACCAGTTGGGCTGACGAGTGTAAATTTCTTAACTAATTTGCAGTCAGACGACTGTATAGATGCATTAAATAACGCGCTGTTCTACACTGCTGCATGCGAAATTCTCTCAGACGTCTGAGAATGTGTTGAATCATTTGGAACGAACAGTAGGTCATTTGGCAGCCAAACCAATATGAGAGCATCGACGGTGTTCTGATGCACGAACAACCACGGTTGTCCAGAAGATTGAATGATGTGTGTAGTCGGCAGTGAGCGATTACGATTTGCATGAAATCCAAAACTGCACGCATTTTGCTCACATGCTTATAACTGTCTGTTCATAACGCGCGCCAGTTACCCGCATACACATTCTGGAAGACACACGTTACTTCTCGAATATACATCTCCAATATATCGCAAATGTGAACTGCACGCAGGACAACACTCACGTGATTCTTGAGCAAGAAGTGACATCCTTTCTGCTTGCCGAAATATCAAGTGTGCAGTGAAATGAATCAAAACTTGGAATGGTCAGTATTGGAATGAATTAGACGCTCATTGAATTTGTTGTGCAAATTTTGTGGGGATGATTTCAGTATGACAGAATTAGTTGGGAACGAACGTGATCGATAGTTCGCTATGACGGTATATCGAAACATGTATCCTTTCAACACTGTCGTGTTGGTTCAACACGTCATTGTTTACTTGGTCGTGGCTCTTCGTTCCGTGCATTTTCAGAATTGTTTCAGCTGGCTTTCATCTTATTAACTTACACTTTGTTCTTGTTTGTTGCCACACACTCACTCGTGTTCTTATGTAACTTTCTTCTAAGATCGTCATTTTCTCCATTCAATTAGCATACCTACCAGTATATTTTGGTGACAATCTACATTCCCCACCATCATATGTAAACCTGGATGTATTTTCTGCCAAGTGCGTTGAGCAGCTTCTCTGTTAACTGCCTTTGGATCGTTTTCTTTAAACGTCGGATGTTTCCTCCGGCTTGCTCTCTACAAGCGACACTACTGAACACACACATATTTAGCTGCTGTGACTTTTGTTCTGCGCCCAGCACCGTCTGGTCTGCTCGAATGTCATACTGCCTGTTCACGCTTCTTCATGTTGAGGATGATTGATTACACAGATAAGCATATACGCGTGCGGTTTGAAAATTCTACACCGGACGGGTAATAGTCTAGCACTTGGTCGTTACCCAACACAGTTATGCAGTCTTCGGCCGGCTCTTCAGACGCAACCATCGTACAAATTGAGACATGACTTGACGAACCGTGCCGATCAGTTGGGCTGAGTCACGATGTGTAGATCGCGGATATCTCAAAAATTCCACTAAAATTTACTGCGAACTAAGACCCGAAATTAGTTAGGATTGTCGAGTGGCCGAAAAGTTAATATATCCTAAGCTACATTTCGGAAGTGCTGTCAAAGTGGTACGATCAACCGAACAGATTGTTCATCTGTTAAGGCCCAGAAAATGCATCGCAAAACCCGACAGATTTGACGGAACATCTTGCCAGCAGGTCGTAACTTGAATCTGCTCCATAATTCACCGACAGAATAAGAAATCGCGAGTCACTATTTTCGGATTTTTGTGAGGCTAGCGCAGCAAACCGAATCATTCCTATTTCAGGTGTTCAAATACGAGTGTGGTCCAGTCAAACTCAGGTGCGAGCATAGTTCGAGTCAGGCCAGTCGATTTTGGCTGACTACATGCCTATAGCAGGACTTACTGGTGATCGGAGCTGGCGCATCCACATGAATACATCAGTCGACCCCTGCCAAAACAAACAACTGTACCCGAGTTTCCTTCTTGTCAGTGCTCAACAGTAATGCAAACGCTCGTCACAGCCATGATTTGGACCCAGCCACGTTTTGCCCGATGCCGACCTAATTTCAACTTGACGGGTTGAACATACTACTGAATTGCGCATGCCAACTTGGTTTGACTTTCTAGCTGTTCGGTATTGATGATGGAAACACAGTCTTCAGGCATCTGCCAGATTTTGGTGATCGGGTATTTTCGAAATTATACACCACATTTGTTCCATTATTACAAAATAAATGGCACGTTCGATTCCCACCACTCACGTTACTGTCATTTATATCCCCATGATGAAATCATATCAAATGAATAATGCATATCAGTGAAAATGATGACACCCACTTATTCTTCCTGGATAACGTGCACCCGCCTCTCCTTCAAAAACGCAGATCAATAACAAAACATGTCAACACCATTGATCAAACTGGAAGTTAAATACTGGAAATGAATCGTGATTGCTTTCATTCCGATTAATTGAAGTTTGTGAAAGTGATTCGAATACGAGGTACGTCGGGAAACCTGAACTCAAATCACATTTTACCGGACACATTTCTAGTTTCAGTGCTCCAACTTCAGTCCAGTCCATTGACGGATTCGCCAGATAAAGGACACTTGTAGTGATTGAAACTATTTCATCACAAACGCTGTTGAAGCCAACTTTGATTAAGTTGTTATTGGTAGATTATCGTTAGATTGTGCAATCGTATACACTCAGTTATAGTGAATGTTCAGTATATGGTGCTGCAGGGTAAGTGCGCATTGTTTACAGGAAATCTAGTCACGGCAATGAGAAAAAGCATAGAATGCCTGCGCTATCCTGAACAATGTGAATAATTCAAATCAATGAAAATGATTGCACAAACTTGGAATTAGAGGGGGAGGTGCATCAGCTTGACCTTCAAAAACGCAGATCAATAACAAACCATGTCAATACCATTTATCAAACTGGAAGTTAAATACTGGAAATGAATCGTGATTGCTTTCATTCCGATTAATTGAAGTTTGTGAAAGTGATTCGAATACGAGGTACGTCGGGAAACCTGAACTCAAATCACATTTTACCGGACACATTTCTAGTTTCAGTGCTCCAACTTCAGTCCAGTCCATTGACGGATTCGCCAGATAAAGGACACTTGTAGTGATTGAAACTATTTCATCACAAACGCTGTTGAAGCCAACTTTGATTAAGTTGTTATTGGTAGATTATCGTTAGATTGTGCAATCGTATACACTCAGTTATAGTGAATGTTCAGTATTGAATAATGATTGACCAATCACAGACGGTAAAAGTCCATAACAAACAGATTCGTTGCCAACGGTCTGCCAGAATCTGTGAGCACTGTCGATGTTTACTTCACCTTGAAAATTCTCGGACTGATCCTATAGAGTTGACGGGGCAATTTTTGTGGTGAATATTGAATGGAAGTGAATGGTGCTGCGGGGTAAGTGAGCAGTGTTTCTATGAAAACTGATCACCGCAATTAGGGAAAGCTCAATATGATGGCATTATCCTGAACATCGTGAGGAATTTAATTCAATCATTTTTGTCCTGATGTCTTGTAAACTTGTTTCAATCATTCATTGCTCTCGTGAGATAGCAAAATATTTCACAAAGGTTGATTGACCATTCAGAATAACAGAAAGTGTAATGTATAGAATGTGACAATTACTTGACTTATTCTAATTGTGATATTTTGAGAGCACTAATGAAAGTGTCGGGCCCGCATTGATTTGTTTAGCACAGTTGTTTGAGGTCCACCTATACCAGTTCTCGAAATGCCTAATGCTTCTGGTGCAATGCCTCGGGTAAATACGGTTTCATTCCTGACTCAAAATATCGAGTCAACATAACTCCAGTCTTGATTAGAAATGTACACTTTATTTTATCTTGGTTCCGTCAATTGCGGCTCACTATTTGTCCTTGTATCAATTATACTCTGTTAAACTGATTGTATACTCCACATACACGCAGACGGTCATACAGGTCGCTCTGATAAAACAGAAAATATCCTATGTGCTCATCGCGTTCCACAATAAATTGTTGCAGATCAACATCAAAATGTAAAAATTGTAACCTATATACTATAACTCACCTGTTCTGCGAATCACTTCACACCGTTCTCGAAATATCAGTGAAAGTTGATAAATATTCACAAAGTCTTAAATATAAATTCCTCCACATGTGAACCCATTCACTCAATTGCTGAATCTAAACTTCAAGCAAATCTGATATGGTTTCGTAATTTCGTGTAACAACCAGGTGCGAAATACATTGTCTGCAATGTCTGTAACATCATCAAAACTCAACGTGCAAGTGTACTGTTCCATCTCACGGGAACAATTGCACGTTCCCTCTACTTCCCGCTAATAATTTGGCAGAGCCCAAAGGCTAACACATGACCGCGTTCAAGTAACTGATGTACGCTCAGGAAGCCACTTGAAAGACGCACGCTCACTAACAGGGCTTCACAGGAAAACTCAGAATGTGTTTCATGCTGCTTTAGTGGATTGAAGAAAGTGTAACCAAACCCATTGATGTGGCCCAGGATTCCGAAGATCAAACAATGTATTGGTTCAAAATATCGGTTCTCGCAATACCAATTGCGCACATACATTTACGGTCACCTGATGATGGATTTCATTAACTGGTCAATATACACATTCGACTGTCGAATAAATTAGAACGTCCCTAGATATCAGTTATATTTGCTTCAATTTAGTCACTAATCACTACCCAGTACTCGCGTTGTCATACCACACACGGTTCTGAATTATGCACTGTTCAGTTCGAGAAGCTTCGTCCATGAACACAAACGCTCCGCATACAGGTGCAAAAGAGCAATGTTTTCAAACGTCTGATAAGTTCATCTGCCATTATTTACTTACCAGCAAAAATCAAGCTTGCTATCGGAATAAATTAGTAGGAGAGCAAAATAGCGCGACTTTTAGTAATAACTGAATGTCCACAGGAATGTTGAAGTTGCCAGTAAAGCGTTTTGGGATAATTCCTAGGAATTCTGTGCATGGATTTGCCCATCCTAAGCAGTTCTGCTGTGGTTTCAGCTATGTTCTCAAATGTGATGTTACGATCACGATAATGTATGCAGCGCTGATGAATCCGGCAAAAACATGAAGCGTGTTTTCATTGGAGCTAATGCATGTCAAATATTTCACTGAATACAAAATTTGTGGTGCAACCTTGTGGAAGTTTTGAATCTGGTGTTGTCAAGTCCCGAACTATAGTGGGCAGCCGGTAGTTTATTACACTCACCAAGTTCAAGCACGTGCTTGTTAACTGAACAAAGAATGCACATGGGGTGTTAATTGCACTTCGTTTTCTCACGAAATCGCTCTAACAATTTATACAAGAAACCGTTCATATATCTTATGTTTTATTCTGGCCTTCGTGTGTCTGATTCCCATTTGATCCAATTGATCGTGTTCTCTGTGTCAAATGTTTGTGTCTTAATGAGAAATGTGTGGACGTAAACACTCCCGGTTGTTCTCAGCTGGTTACTAGATGTAACTATCAGTGTTAACGCATACCGCATATGACAACATGACTGCGTTTCGTCATTCATAGTCATAACATATTTTGGTGGAACTTTCTGTCATGGAGAACAGTTCACCATTGGAATTTCAGACGCACAGCTGTGTGAATAATCTGATTACTTGTGTTTCTGAAGGCTGGTTCGCAGAAGGATTTGACTGCTTCGCATTCCTATCGAGATCTCAAGTTCTCAGTTTCTGATGAAGAACCACTACAGGTTTTGGTAAATGAGTAGACATCATATTTCTAGTCTTGTATCTATACATATTCTTAACAATAAAAATTGCTCCGTATGTTGCTGATTGTAGATAACTGCCCAAAGGTAAATGGCAGCATTCCTTCGCGATTCTGAAAGACACAGGCTAGACCCACCTCTGGTAAGTGATAGGGTGTTTGGTTGACGTATGTTGCACGTCACTCACAATTAGCGCTGTCGTCAGCCCTTTCTAAAAAAAACACTGGATTTCCGTTTCGATGTTGTCAGAACATGTCAGTAGTGCATATCTTGGTTGTAGTCAACACTAGAACTCCAAATACACTTTTATGAATCAACACTAGAGCCTACTCTGCTATTGAGCTCACTTTAGGCACGATTGCATTACCCTCTGCTGAGTTTAGTCGTTGTGACCAATAGTCAGCAATAGCATGTAGCCTCCTTGTATAGAACGTTGGTGCACTATGGGCGGGCATTGTTTTATCTCTAACGAAACAGTGCCGAACGTTATGTCTACAATTATTATATTCAAAGAATTAACGACAACAGAAAAACTTACTTGCAGACATTTCACCCTTCACTAAAATGATCATATGAGTACGACAGTTTATTGAGAACAAACGGATGGCGTGCTGGTGGTAACGGTGACACTAAAATGAGAAGGATTCATCCTTCCGATGAGAGTAACATCTGTAATGAATTAATAATCACCCTTCAAGTTTATGCAACATTGCTCTTACATCTCTGATGCCATATTTTATAGTAGAAAAAGCATTGCGAAACGTAATTGTGAATATTGGAAACGGTAGTTATGCTGGGAATAGTCCACGGCACGACTGATGTACCATATGTGAACGCCCAACAAACCTCGTTCGTAATGATGAGTTTCCCCGGTTGTCTCGATGGGAGACACAGTTACTGTTTGCTTACTCGAGTCGATGAACTTCCCATTAGGATGTACTTGACAGTTAGAAATTTCCAATGAAAGTTTATACGGGGGAATCTATGGATTTTGTCTGAAGCGGATGAGAAACTTGAGGAGCGAGCAGTCTATTTTGGCGTGGTTTCTGGAACGAGGGACGAAAAATTTATTACTCTCGCCTGAGTGAAGTATTAGGCTCAGCGCAACCTCGATATTCCTGTTACATTAGCTCGTAAACTGCATTTGTGTTTCGAAACTTGCACACCCTCTGAAAATATTTCATCCTCGTCTTTTTTATGCAATTGATCATGGCTTGTTTCCAGGGCATCATCCGAAGTTATGTCGCAAAACGACGAACCTTTCCTGGCATATCGTCTACGCACCCATGTCAAATCCGTGTTCAGTGCAGCAAACAATAGACACCAAGCCTGTCTGATCTTTCTTAGCAGTAAAGCATTGTCTGTGTTAAGCTTAATGTGGTCTTCGTTAGACAAAGTTTATTTGATGACCTGTTTCTGCATTTCCAACCCCGGGTGATGACACCGACATACTGTTACAGCACGTCCTTCCAAATTACGACTGTACATCTGTTGCAAGTGGCATATTCCACGTTCAGAAACAGGAGGTGCAGCAAAAACATTTGTCGGACGATTTGAGCAGGGCGTATATACGGTGAGCTGAATACGTCAACGGTGGAATTGATAAACTGTTTCAAGCATTACTGGAAAATGAGCAACGTCTGATGGTTTGTTCAATTTCACAGTCAACAAGCATTGGCCACCAAACCGTATCGTGATAATCGGTATCATGGGATGTCTGTAGAAGTAGACCTTTCGGACAGTTTTCTTACGCTAATATGCTCTCATGTAAAACACCATCAAGTTTGATGCTTTTTGTCTTTCCTGTTTGCTGCTCTTGAAACAGAGAAACACGCGATACTGTTGGACGTGGTATGTTGAAATGAAATCAGAAGGCTGATAGCAGTAACGGAAAGACATGACAGATATACACCTTCAAAATATCTCATTATATATCATACACTACACATATATATTATATAAGTCACAAGCTATATCATGTGTTACACATCACAACGGCTCAATCTGAAGTGTCACTGTGACAAGCATAAACGTTATCACATTCCTAGTTAATTAGACATTTTCTCATAGTTCACTTAACTAACACACTCATGTGAGGACGACTGACTAGCTATTCAAGGTATCCGGAATACGTAGATGACCTGTATTGGGCAAACGTTAGACTCGGAACCAGTCTAAACAAGAATAACGCGAAACTTACATCCGTATAGGTCCTCTGCGGTGGTGCGTGTACAAAGATGGGAGTTACGAATTGATGATCAAATCGAGCACTGGAATGAAAACTGTGACGCTCATATCTGGAACGTTTGCACACCCAGGAGTTTTTGACTGTTTGTCATGTAACAAATAAAACATCACTGCTCATCAAAGACTAGCGAAGCATGTTGTGTTGATTCTCCACAAAATCACCACGTAACTAAATGAAATATCCCGAGTTCAGGAAGTTCATGTAGTGCAGCTGGTGTGCATTGTGAGCGAAGTGAATTGGAGAGTGATAATTCGAGCACGTTTTGCAACCATCTCTTGGAATACCTTCATACAAACCGACACGTCACAACCAGCTACATTCTGGCTCAGATTAATTTGCTGTGAAACACAGCAGGTGACAGAAATGCAATTATCATCGAATCGGACTGAGCTGCTGAGTTTTGTTTCAACTATTGTGAGTGATGGAACTTGAGAGTAGAATAATTAGAGGCTGGGAAGAGAATTGTGCGGTCACGGATATTTGCGTGAACTGAACATTACCAGTAAATAATTGCAGTCGTCGCATCTATAGACGATCCAGCAAGCCCCTCTCGAAGAGAAACACTAGACCCCAGTTTCGTTCTTGTTACAGCTCCCCAGTAGTACATCTCCTTACCACGACCGGGAGTACGTCTCCGGCCACGCCTGCATGGGGCAACCGTGTTGACCATTGTGCCACTGACCTCATATAAGTCACGACTGAATAATCGAATATGAATGCTGAACCCATTTCGCAAACAGTCACACCAAATTCGTCCGATTCTCAGTTGAACGTTTGTTTTACGGGTACATGTGAAGGGTTCAATTTGTGGACTTTTCTTATTAATCGGAAAAATTTCAGAAATGCAGTTACTAAGCGATTGCCAAGTCACCCTGGACCATGACGTTATGAACACCAATTCATGTTTTGTAGATCTAAATCAACGCAGGCTAGCCCAGTATGCCTAACATTTTCTTCTTAAGAGATGAAATACTTATAACCTGGTTGCTGTTCGGATAAGCAATACAGCCTCCAGTAACCATATCCAATCGTTACGAGTGAACTGTTCGCAACTGTTCAGTGAGTCGATGTCTTCACCCTTCCGTGCAATATTTCACATCAATTGTGCTTGTAGCTTATTGGTGTGCGTTATGATAAAGCCAAAAGCAGAGCAACTAAAGACTTTATTGGTCGGAAAATATCACCAGTTGAGAGAGTGAACAGCATGTCAGTAGGCGAAGTACTTAATGCGCCTCCGCTGAGTGACGCTCGGACGGTTTTTCACAGCGATCTATCCTAGAAAATGACTTCCATTACTAGCGGCCCGCTTCCGTCATTCAGAATAAACATCACCCCTGGACCACCAATATAGCCGAAAGTATAGCTTGTCCTGAGTGATGTTTTCATATGTTCTGTGAACGGTTCCAATATAATAGTTAGTCCTCAGTTAGCTCCCAGTAATTATTTTTCCGTGATGAACATGGAATTGTTTCAAACATCACGTCCGGTACACAAAAGTTCGAGGCATTCATTGCACAACGGATGTCCCAATAGATTCTCGTAAGTTACATATATAATGTGATTGACCGATCATTTACTGTTGCCTCTTTTGTGGACGTAGTCGAACTTTCAGTTCCCTTCTACTGTGGTATCCAAAATGGAAGGATGAATGTTCCTCCAATCCCATGATATGAAGCCATCCAACGTACAAAATATACGACTGCACATCCTGATGTACAATCCAGGGATACTTCGTTGGCATGTAGTTTTAGAATGGAACAGTCACCCAAAAACTTTCATACACCATCACGTCTGCTCCCTCACAATTCACCGACACGTTGAGCTGTAATTCGTGTAATGTGGATGAAGTCACATTGATCGATTTCCTGATTTCTACCCATCCACGTCGCAATGGAAACTACCACATCCACACCACACGTTGCATTATTTCATAGCCGTTGATATCAGTAAGAGTAGATTGCGATGGATTCAGCTGTCCGAACTGTTCTGCAATGATGGACAACCGAATTTAACGGTTGACGTGGTATTTCGAAATGGGAATTCTGAGCAGATGATATGAACATGATGAGAAGATTCCCCTACCAGTTATGCACAACCGTTTGCTAATATCAGTGGATGCTAACTCGTGATCTCATTCAGAGCATGTATTTAGAAAAGTGCTCACCTGCATCGGCTATATCATCCACTATTTTTAGGTAAACATTTATAGATAGAACGTGAGATAACTAATTCATTAGGGTGTTGCTTATAATAACCGTAGTAGAGAACATGTGACAATCGCCTAAAATTGGCAAGTGCTGCAATACGGTTGCAAAATATTCAAACTACAATGCAAGGTTATTTTGATATACGTCACATATACTTTTCCGCCAGCAAACTGCTGACAACATTGTTCTTCATGTTAAACCAACCACCTCTCAGTTAGTCGGCATTAGTCCATGATAAGGACGGAAGCCTAACCACTCGCAGTGTCAGAATGCACACACTGGGTGTTCACAAGCAATTTGTTTTGACGTTGCCGTAATCCTCGTAGTCAGCATCTTCATATTTCCAGTTTTCACCTACGTGTTTTCTGTCTAATCCCTTAATCCACGACGTTTGCTCCGTAGAAACCCATCTTAATGTCTAAAGTTAATTACATGTCTGCATGTGGTCAGAATGTACGAAGCGTTATTCCGGAGAACTTGAGTTGATCCACGTCTTCTCGGTGAAGCACCTTTCATGAAGCAATCTGGAGCTCGTACTCATTTGTTCACCGTTACATTGAAGCAATTATGACAGGTTGCATAGCCAGGTCACAGTGGTCACAGCGTTCTCCTACCGCCGAAAATTCGATCCATCAGCAAAGCTTATAATCTCATAAATGTGGTTCAGTCTCATCTGCATGATTGTTTACGTTGTGTGCACTCCATCATGTAATTAGAGAGATCGATCAATACTTACCCTTTGTTTCGAAGTCGAGCGTTTGTCGACATTGAGTGTGCTGTTTTCCCCAGTGCCTCGAATCCACCCGAAGTCCAGACATTTCGCAAATGTGTGACTTCTGACTCAACAGACGTGTCAAACTACCTCTCAGTAGAGCCTAAATAGCTGAGCTATTCATAGTTTATGAAACCGTGTGAGTGACTGGTACAGCTGTTAGTTGACGACTATGAATTCGATAATGGATGCCAATTCGTGTCGCAGAAACCAGTTAAGAACAGTTGGAACTATTTAAATCATGATTGGGTTCAGTAATGCACAAGTATCAGCAGTCGTCAGTAATGAGAATTCTCACTTACTACCTATAGGATTTTCAAGAAAATGGTTTCGGAAATGTCCGATTAGGGGTGTTAAACGTGTGGTTCGTATGAAGTACCAGTTTACATGGATTGGCCTCATTGAAAAAATATCTCCCAATTGATAAATTTATGCTACTACACGGAGAGTATTCCGTCACTCATGGAGAACTGAACGAGCAACCATCATCCACTTACAAAGGCTGGTTTGGATAGTATGTCGAGATAGTTGGCGGACCAATATTTCTTTAGTACGAGTAAATTTAGAAACGTAGCTCACGGTGAATACTCAGGCAGTCGTTTGATTAGTTTGACCCTATTTGATAGAGAGAGTGTTGATGAAACCAAAGTGCCAAACCGAGAGTGAACAGGTTGGGAAGCTGTCAGCAGATGGATGAAAAATAACATTCACTCTTAGTCAGCAAAGGAACAGAGACGCTCCTTATGACATTGATTGGTTCAGTTCTACTTTGGGTGAGACAACAATCGAATGAGGTTTATATTTGAAATGGATGGACTCACTGGGCATATGCAATCAGAAACAACTCCAGAGAGCTAGATATCCTCCATTAACAACCATCACGAATACACCAAAACTAGTGTATCCACGTTACAACACATCGTTGATCGAAGCGTCAAGAATGACCTCCAAAACAATTCAAAGCTGCAGCAGTTCGGATGCAAGAACCACCATTTCTGTTGTGAACAGTCACAAGAGTTTACGTGCGCTATTCCAGTGTTACCATCAAACGCTGTCAACATCCACCCAAGGCTTACAGAACTATGTGAAAATCATCGTTAAACAATCCAAATAACTGGTTCTCTTCTGAACAATTCGAAGGTGCGAAATGTGTTGCTTTGAATTCCACGTCATGAGTTTCCACACTGCTCGGTTCTTAGAAGAGTAACTCACATGTGTTCATATGTACATATCCATCATAGGTACGCATATTATTGTTGTAGATTTGCAAGGGTGAATGAACTAACTAGATGCCAGTCTGGCAGATCTGCGGCATTTGCTATGGAGCCGCACCACACTGATACCTATTGATAACTGTTAACCTGTCAGGAAAAAACTACTGTCTTCTCAGCCGGAATATGGCGGCCAACTGATCACGTGTCATTCTGAGAGTTACATACCTTGGTTGGTTTATCGATTCCCCTGCTGACGTTGGACCTAAAGAACAAACTGGCTGTGCAACACCAGTCCAGCTTGCATGCCCATTCTTCTAGTGGTGCCCGAATCTGTAGGTAAATAAATTAACTAATCCCTTGTGAATGCGAATTACAAGTCGCCAGATGACACGACTGGACGCTAATCTGATCATCTTTATTTATAACATAAACGCGGCTCATCTCATCGACTGGGCTGTGAGTGTTTTACGTGCAGTCTACAGGGTTCCTGCAAGCCGCATCAACAAGTTCAGACAAAGCGTAGCGATAGAGAATAACGTTCGACAGTATATTCAACTCTTAGTTGACGCATGCAAACCTTGTTCCGTTCAGACTAACTAGACACCACCAACACCCGAATATCTGTTCTTATCGGTTAGATGTAACCTTGAAATGGTCTGTCAATCACTCCTTACTGATACTGCTGTTTGGCTCATGATCATGCACCTTACTTCTCACTCTAACTGAACCCATAGCCATTTGTTTATTGCCTTTCATGCTTAACTGCACGTTTTTAGCACGGTTGATAAACAAACAATTATCGATAACCAGTACGGACTGGTTGGAATCGGTGAAAGGAACAATGCCCAGACAAGACTTGGTGGATCAGCTCGTGGAGTATTCGTCGTGCCTAAGCATGCGGCTCGACATAACAAATTTGCAGTTAGCACTCTTCTACGCACTTAATGGTATGGGTTTGAAGAACAGCCGTGGGAAAAATCTGGGGTAAAATATTTTGCGGAAGAACCACTCACCAAACTTCTCTCCTAGATTGCGAAGGATAGTAGTTGCTTAGTTTTCGAGGAAATCATAATTTTCAAGACATTACTTATGGTTTAATCATTACATCTGTGTTCCCCAACTTTTGTTCGGAACATGATGTCCTTTTCATTGTTACCTTCATTGACGACCGTATAACCACCGCCTATACTCTGACGTTCACTGTTTCCTGGTAATCTTCCTTGGTCCTGCTAGATCTCAGTCCGGAACAAAGAGGAACCATTGTTGTCGGAAAACACTAAACCCGGTCTCGAAAACTATACGTATAACCGCAGCTGTCTAATAACGGCACACATCGGTTTTCTGCATGTTGTCAAGGCGGATTAGTTGGAAAGTCTGCTAGATTGTCATAGCTCATTGTTCATTTTGCCACATTATCGCCGGTAAGTCCGCCAAATTCTTCGCAGCGCATGCATGAATTTAGAAAATGCGCGTGAAATTGAGGTCAATTAGAGCAAAACCACAAGTTGGGTAAGACTGTGAACCAACTTTCATCTTCTCTTGTGCAGTTAGATAGGTTCACGAAAGTGCAAATGCGAACATTGAATCGACTAGCTGTTGTAGAATGCCCTCAAAATTTCGAAGTGATTTGCCGGCTTAGTTAACATTCATTTGTTCCAAAGATGCGAAATGGGATACCTAATTGAATGTGACCTATCTTCAGATACGACATTGCATTTAGTGACACCCGGTGATTACTGTACTGTTGCTTGCAGCTATCTCAGGCATTTTAACCAGAGAAATCGTCACCCGAGCAAAAGTCTCTCGGTGCAAAAACAAGACAACAACAGAAAGCTCAACGTTTCCAACAGAACTTGAATGGAACTAATAGTATGAAACTTATCATTGACACCGTTACGAGCATTCGTACTACGAAAGGTACTCAAACAGTCATTTACACATCGCGCTTGGAATCAGCACCGCAAGTCCTAACGCCCACAGACACCAAATCGTCATTTATACGTGAGCGCCTCCACCAGAACTTGAAACCACACCCTAGTTGTATAGGTGCAAACCTGACAGTGCACCGTGATTGTTGAACTATGGAGGCTACAACAACAATTTCATTCTATCTGGCATTGTGACTGTTCATGTTTTGTAAGCAAATGGTAAGTTGAGGTCTACGTTTTTATTACTCTGACGGATCTGCACTCACCTTACTCAAACCGACGTGTAGAAGCACTGATGAGCAATTAATGTACTTAGTTAAGATAATCGGTCAACTAAATGTTACACCCAATTTTCAAGGTTGATAGACTGAACACGACCAAATGAGTTGGCCAGGTGAAGGTCACTTTCACGTCACTCGTTCTGTGTACACGAAACTTTGGAGAGTAAAAGGCGTACGACATGAACTTAAGGATCTGATAGAGAGAAAACCTCCTGCTACCATCAATTCGTATCTCCAAATTTGGATGGGCAAATCAAATCAGAACGCGTTGTCGTCATGGTGTATGTTTCATGGATAGAATCCATTGTCAGTTACGCACTGCCGCAACAGTGATGAATGGACCTAGGAATGTCATATCTGTGAATGTCTCACGGGTTGACAGGGTATGAATTGGGGAAAGCGTGCAATAGGCAAACGCTGTTTTATGTGAAGCACGTTCTTTGATGGATGAAACTAGAAATGCATACAATCATTGGAATTAGGTCTTGAACCAAGGGGATTCAAATGATTAAGAAATCGACACTACGTTGCTGTACAAATTGCAGTTACGTTGGTCAGATGGCCTTGTCGTCATGATGTATGCTTCGAGGTTCATAGCATCAACTGTCAGTTACCCACTCCCGTAACAGTGATGAATGGACCTAGGATAGTCATATCTGAAATCTCTCACGGGTTGACAGACTATGAAGTGAGGAAAGTGCGCAAACGCTGTTTTGTGTGAAGCACGTTCTTTCCCAAATGTAGGTAGCAGCTTATACAATCATTGAAAATACGTCGTGAAGCAAGAGTTTCTAGTCGAGCAGGGCATCGACACTACGTGATACAGAGTGCAGTTATGTTGATTTTGTTTCAAATGCTGTTTTCTGGAAATCACCAGCGTATAAATACACCGGCACTGTTAACTAAGCCGATAATGTTGTGGTCTGTTCGAAGGTGATATTTCTTACTCCAAGATCCAGCGTTTCTGAATCCATTGTACGACTGGTTGGTTCACGTCCTAATCGTTGTGTGAGTCGTTTCGAAGAAGTTCGGAATCATCCACTTCCACAAATGCTGGCCCGTTCGTATATGTATGGACGTAGCCGTAACTGCACGTAAACTGGCAATGAGCGCATGGGGTAGGATGCATTGATAAACTGCATCTTTCTACCTTCAAAATCACTTTCCGGGCTCAAGGCAACATGCGAAATTAATCGGCAAGATTTGTAAACCTCACAAAGTGTGCGGCAAACTAACTCACGAAAGTTTGATCTTAATGAATTTCACAGCTGTTGATATCCTGCATTTTCTTCCTTCAGAGCACATCACACTGACGTGCGCAGATAGCATTCAGGCAAAACACGATGAGATCGTAACGGAAATTTTATTAAGCCAAGGACAAACTCGACCGCACAAAATATTTCATGAAATGCATAGGTAAACTACATAACTTTCAATACTGTTATTTCGTCGCGGAGGCTGACTAGGTCACATCTCTCATTATACTGTCTTGATAATTTGTTGATCAAACATTAATACTCAGCGTCGTGTGCTGCCAGTCAGACTCACTGGGGTTTCTCGTTCTCGCCCCCGTTCTACACAGTCCGATCATTGTTACCAGAGGCGTGATGTACACATTCAGATTAATTTTAGAATTTATGATTGACGAGATACAGCTCAAATGCCAACAGAGTGCGACACATCACAACCAAAAGCTATTCCACTTTTTATTCCCGTATTCCTACATATTTTTGGTTCCATTGTTAAGCTTCTATCACAGTGTACCACACAGCAAATTTTATGCAGTTTAGTCTTGTTCTGTCCATTTGGCTGACATTATCTATTTCGGAGTTACGTCACTTTTATCTCGCTGGACTGGTTTCGTTCGCTGTTGACACGCTCAACTGAATGTAGTATGAGCAATCTAGCAGCTTTTGACACTCACTCTTCACGGAACTCATTGGAAGTTTGTTACAGAATATCCGTTCTACTCCACCTCTATCCGGCCGACAGTTACACGGAGCCAGTAAGAAACTATATGCATTGGTTTGCGAAATTGTCATTTTAACCGCAGATTTCAACTTGTTCGTCACCTTCCTGACAGGGATGTCTCAGACCTGCGTCCGTTACAAAATGTGCGCATAATTAAGGTATCGACCAGCGAGATAGTTGATTGCGGTTCATCTGTCGCATTTAGGAAACAAGCACTAGAAGACAAGTGAACTGACGGTAACCACAATCTATGCGGCTGTAGGGTTTTCCAGTAGCAGATATTTCAAGAGTGTGCGTGAAATGAACGCCGTCGTGATTATACTGAAACATAAACCTGTACGTATTCGCCTGTACACCTTCGCCTATTTATGTCAAACACACACACAGTCACCGTCTACCGAAAGGTAGTGTGGATGATCCGTGATTGGAATACATCAGAATCGTCGGTTCCTTGAGTATATATGAAGAATGCAACATGAAATCTACCATAAAATTCTGTAGCCAAATAATCTGTTCCTTGAGAAAACAGTTCAGAATTATTGCAAGCACGTTGTCTGCCTTCGTTTTCGGGATAAGCCGCACGCTGTACACCCATGTCATATTGTAGCCCCCATGATAACCCGTTACCACCGAAAAACAAGGATGAAGACGTGTGTTACGGCACTGGCGGGCAAAGTGTCCCACCCCATCACAAACAAAACACTTTTTACGGCACCAGTGTAGCGAAAAGGCGTCCAATAAAGCACAATCTTCATTGTCCAAATCGCCAGTCACATGCAACGCGCGCTCTCTCGTTTATGAGTCATAATTCCAACTCGCAACACCCCCCGGTGTCCGTTCACACGTCNTTAATTAATTAATTAATTAATTAATTAATTAATTAATTAATTAATTTAACGGTAAACAAATGCAACACGGTGTTCTTGTCGTGAATGCCCACGTCAGAGTCTTACTGTAACATCCGTTCCCGTACGTTGAGTAACTTGGCATGTTTGGGTGAAAACAGGAAGCGACTGTTGCTGTGAACAATGTGGGCAGTGAGCTGCAAATGAACGGCGTTGAGGCTTAACGTCGAATCATGGTCGTCGTGCCCTGGGCGATCGCGTCTGGTATCGAGACGAACATCGCCGAAAGACTGTCCAGAAGCACGTCCGCATCCACCTCACATACACATCATTTCGCTCAGTTGTCAAGATGGGGCGATGCGGACAATGAATCAAGCAAAATAAACGTATCCGAAATGGTTATTATTCTTTCATAGTGCAATTTAGGTAAGAAAAATTGCACCATGTGAAATGATCGAGTAATCTCAGCGGGAGTTGAAAGCCAAAATTGCATAATTCCATAGAAGTCATTAGAAATGTCAAAGAACGGAAGTGGTCAGAATTACTGTCCGGTTAGTACAGTGTTGTAGCGCCTGTTTCGTATGGACCGTGGTGTCAAATTTCTGTCGTTATTTCATTAACCACAAAGATTTTCATTAATCTGAAAACTCTTATTACAGCACTGTTATTTACTCGTGCATCTGAACAACTTTTTATAGCTTGTCTGTCTATACACCTGATATGTACGAATAGCCATAATCTTTAGTTCTACTGTATGTTCGGACTTGAGCGGTTGTCATTTTCGTGTGCTGTATCCCACGTCACATACTTGTCTGATTTGTTTTGGCACCTCGTTAGTCTGCTCGAACATCTGCGTCACTGACGTTGCTGTTCATTGCGTTACAGTCACTTCTTGAGAACATTGAGTGCATAGATATTTAAAGGGATTTTGTTCGCTTATCACATGTACACTGAAATAGTGAACTCGTATAGTGGCATGCCCAACCATTCGGTATGCAAGCCCTGATTCTGAAACGGTCTAGACTCCTTGGCTAGTGTTAAGTAATTTATCTAGCTTGAAGCTGGAATACTGTCTAATCTGTTGGGTTGTGGGTGATTTGTCAGTTTGTGTTGGGACTGTATTTGCTTGCTGTTTGTCAGCTCCTGAAATCGTGAACCGTCAAACCACGGTCACGTGCCTGAAGTACACCAAGAAGGAACGAAACAATCGTTTACTAGTACCCACGTAAATGGTACTGCTGATTTGACCATACAAAGGCATGCCCCACAATTATTGTTTGTAGTAGTGTAACATTACCATGATAATATGATTTCCCACCGAGCTTCTCAAAAGTGGATTAAAACCATGTGTGCTCCACGAGTGCACGGCTTGCCGCGTTCAGCTTGCTCGCATTGTTGATGCTGCCACCGTTATGCATCGAGTTGTTTGAAGGTCGGAGAGCATTCAAACACAGCCTTTAACCTGCCTGCGTATTATATACAAAATATACCCTTCCTCTTGTCACGTACTCTGAAGGCAAAATCTGGGAACAGTTCAAATTATACCCACCAACCACTCTTGTGCCCAAGAGTTGGGAACGTATCTGTTGTGAGCGCAACAATCTCCCAAATCATTAGACGTGGAATACCTAGACAAAATGTTCGGCTGTGTTAACTGTGTAAGGTATCGCAAACGGTTGTTGTGAATCATTAACACATGACCTCGAATTAATGTGAAGCACTAGACGAATTCCAAGTCCATCCATCCCTTGCCAATACGGCGATTATTGTAGATCACACGTGTTGCCAAGACCCCTGTCAACATCGTTGTGGGTGAGTCATACTACGCATACTATCCGCCTAACCGGAAAAGCTAACAGCGGTCGTGGTCGTCAACAGTCCTAGGCAGGAACGGCAACGACGTGCTAATAACTATCAAAGTATGGATGTTTCAACGTGTAAATTTTCATCACCTCAAAGATATTCTATTCGGATTTCACTGGGTTCCTTGATTGCTGAAGTATTTTGCATGTGTGGTTGTCCTGTTGGTAGCGCCGTCAGGCAACCTGGACAGTATTTGACAGTTTCGGATTTGTACGTAAATTCATTTATCTAATTAGAATGTAGCATGTGGGTATGGAGCCAAATGTGAAATTCAGTGGATTTAATTCTGATGACTGTTATTGCTCGCTTGAAGCAGGATGCTTTCAGCCCCAACTTTAATCGGTGCACATTTGATTGCATTTCCCGCAATGGCTCTCCAGAACCTGGAGGGAATTGTTTGAGTTGAACACGGAGAACCGCCTGCTGAATATTTAACGTTTCGTCGACTGCGATCTGTTACTTGATTCCACAGTAGGTATGTCGTTGTTTGTAGATGGTAGAAAAGGTGTGATAAATTCGCTCACATGCTCACCGCGTCATTCTAGAGGCATCACTTTAATCCTGTAATTTCGGTGAACCACCAAACCAGTTTGGAACAAATTTGAACAAATCGCAGTACACAGCGCAACAAGAATGGTCGACAAAGTTGAAGCGACAAGAGCGATCTAAAAAGGCCTGTACGCTCCTAATGAAATGCTGTCAAGTTAAGCAAGTTTGGAGCCAAACGCCAGAAAATTCCAGCCTGCCGGTAGACCGTCTCGCGCGATCTATTTGTCAGTGTCTTCATTCCGCATCGCTAACCAGCTACAATATCGTGATCCTCGTTCTATCAGATCACATGAGTTATGCTCACTCACGACCACTGTCGATAGGGCCAACGCGCCCTTGCAATTCCGGCACACGAGCAGTTCGTCTGTTTCTTGCTCGCACAGTCTGATCAAGTTAACAGATCCCTCAAATTTTCCACAACCTACTAATGGGGTGGCATGTTTCATAGCTGTCGTCCGTCGAATGGTTTCCGCCCTTCAAAAGATGGACATCAAGGAATTTAACCACCTCGTGCCATCGCTACTAACAACAGCTGGGTGACACATGGATACTGACTTCTGCCTGATCGCCGTTGGGTTCAGTAACTTTCTACGAGTGATCATGATGAAGTAAGAAGACCACTATTTGGATGGCAGCATCAACGTCCCTTCTGCCATTGCAACTATGTTAATGCCCGTCCATGCGTCTCCGCGTTTGGTATGTTCTTGAGCGAGCCACTCAAATCTGCATAACGCATGTACAAATTAATTCACGGTCACATGATGTGGTATGACGGTTCGTCCATCTATCATCTGCTCACTTGACAAAGGCGTAAATAAAAAGTTGACTCATCCACTTTGCATGGCGACTGGTTTCAGGTGAGCCACGAGATACATACGGTAGAGAGGGCAGAGACAAAAGCCTTGGTATTCGTGAACGGTCGTCTGTGCCACAGTGCGCTTGCTCTCACACTCTCGCCTCAT
>QNGE01007534.1:0-22508 GCA_008508345.1 Paragonimus westermani | reverse complement strand
AACTGACTTCTTATGAATCCCATGGGAATCTGGAAACGATTCATTAGTAGTTCAGAGCATAAGTTCACCAATAAAAAGAGCGAGCATGCACAATATGCACTATTGAGTAAGTGTACTCCACTTCGGACTGGGAGTCCACTAGAGCATTCGACCATTTCCAGATTTGGTCTCACCTATTTTAATCTTCCATAAAACCTCATTTATGTTGGGGATGGTGAACGAGGAATATATAATCAACATTTTGAGCAAATTTCTAATGGTCCGGATCATCGGTCTTGAGATCCGGTTTTCTAGACGGTAACCGCGTTAGTGCTGTTTGCTGCACTCTCCTTGTCGTCATCCTAAAGTGTACTGACTGAACCAACCAACAAGTATCATTGGTGTCATGCATGAACGCAACTGATCACATGAGCTCCCTCCCTCGGTCATTTCAAGCATCTACGATAAACAAAGCAGCTTATTTCTGTTGTGTTATTCTGAAACTCATTTGCGTTTTTATTTGTCAGCATCAGCATCCGTGGGTTACAACTGCGGTATGGGTCATACATTGTCCCTAGGTTTCTCTCCGCCTCCGCCGTCTGATCAGCCTGTAAGATTTCCACGGATCTACAGTTAATGTATAACGCATGAAAACATGGAAGATTGAGACGGGAATGTTGCGAGACCAGTAAATTGAAAAATCTTCCACAATAATCTGTTAGGAGTCCATGTGTACACGGAAGGATTGGACGTTACGTTTTTCTGGAATGAGGGGCTTCCAGATGACCGCGACTGGTCAAGAAGTCAACAAGATAACCCACCCTCACTTAATCGGCCCAGATGTGGCATAAGAAGTGCATGTAGGAACTGTCCACGTGCCACCTTCTACAGTGCATGTGTATGTTTGCCGAAAATATAATCACCTACGATGTATCGACCACTATTCACGTCTCTTCGAGAACATTCTTCGAAAATACTAACCATCGTTCACAGTCCGAAATGCCTTTAGAAGTAGCAGGAACCTTCTCGGTTCGCTTAAATATACGTGCACTGAACAAACCCGTTTTCGATAGTTCGTCATTTGGTTAAATTTAACATTTGTATAGCTCAATTACTGGCAAAACGATCTACAGTAGTAGATTGAATGGTTCGCCACATATGTCATAGGGGTCAGGTCTTTTAGAGTTTTGGTTACCCAACACCTAGCAGTTGACTGTATATAGTACGGATGGCTGCTAAGACAATGATCGTAATTACGCAGTCCGTTCGATCCGAGCATGAACAGAAAGCAGTGAGATATTCAGCGTTATAATACACTCTTGACCACGTAGTGCGGGGAAGAGTTGGCTGTTAGCCATAGATAACCCTATTGCCAACACGTAAACTCTGACTTTCTTTGATTGTAAACCACGGACTCGATAGATGAGACAATGAATTTGTGAGATTGATTGAAACGCTGGAAAGTTTTACGAAATCTTATCAAATGATGCTCCCGAAAGAGTTCAGACAATCGTAGTGTCTTGCTGTCTACGTCGCTCTTTCTAAAGGAACAAAGAAAATGATATACATGGTACGAAATAGCATGAACAAACAGTGTATCTTTCAACTGAGGGCGCAAAAGTGGTATGCAATTAAAATGAACGTGTTGTTTGGCTACAGAATAGGTCTTGCTTAAAGTTTCCCTCAGTCCGTTGTTCACATTTTCCGAGGAGGGGGGTTGGTGACTATTACCGTTAAATGGCACTGAAATATAAACAGATATTCTGTCCACAACATGCGGTCTGTTTAACTTTGTACTACTTCACAAATGTCTCTGAACAAACTAATCTGGATAGCCGTTTTTAACTGGTAAGTAAAATATTAATTGTTTTTTTCTCCTCTAGGTCTATCGACTATTTCGATTGATTTCTATATTAACAGTGTAACAGTATAATAACCATTATCGTATACTGTCCTGTCTAGATTAAGCCACGATGTACTCTTTGTTGTATTGTCCCATCCGAGAGATTGCACAGGAAGACGTCTAGAAATGCGATACCTTCGGATGACTCCATTTTCATGTTATGAAGAGTAAATCATATGAACTGAATCGAATCGCTTCAGTGTTTCCCTAGGGTTTATCAAGTTGTTTGGCACACACACACAATTTCATCTACATAGCGTTTGTAAAAAGTGAACGATTTAATCGGCATTGCCGACCCACCATTCTCAAGCTATTGCGTAAAAATACCAGCTAACCATGTTCCTAATATTGACTTTCTTACTCTCCTGTCCTTTAGAAAATCGAAACTGAACATTATGGCTGCAACGGTTTAGCAACTGTCTGAACTTTCATTTCGGTAGTGCCTTGCTTATGCAATTACTTTCAAGATTGTAGTTCAGAGACACTATAGTCTCTCTGAGCTAGATAAGCGTGAATAGGAATGCTACATAAAGTGGAACTATTCTTCTCCTTGACATCTTTAGTTCCATTAAGATTAAAACAAGTCCGGATGACTCTTACAAGCTATGTACTGCTGGCTGTCTTCTTAGAGACTCTTGTATTTGGACCAGCCATTTCGTATTTACATTATGGGTGGAATTACTCACGTCCACGGTCGGTTGCGAAGGTGGTGCGCTTGTGTGAACGTTAGGTAAGGTGTAGAATCTAGGGATAACAGTGCCTACTGGTCTGATTCACTCAAACGTGCTTGAATCGATAAGTCCCGTTTGTCCTTAACATTGCGACGATTTTGTTAAGGCCTTACTTGAAATAATCGTTTTATCATTTTCATTGCCTAACCTTACAAATTTAGCTGTCATCCAGTATCGAGTTCGGTCCACCATTATAGAGAATGACAATTCCCCTGCCTTTGCCAGTTTTGGGGATTAACATGTTTTCGCTTTGTCTTGGAGATGCAGATAGGCATAAGTGCTCTCTTGTCAGCAAGCTCCCGAGTGTTGATTTTCGTGTAGTGTTGATGACCAGATTAAACTAACGTGTTCCCCAATATTTCTCCGTTAAGATCTGATGGCGCCTGAAGATCGCTCAAATGGTCAGAAAGGTTCTTAGACCGAGTTTCCAAATCTGGTTTTGGAAGCCTAAACCTAGGGCAGCAAACTGTTGGTCTTAATGACAGCACTTTAAGACTGAGCCTTTTCAGTGTTCCGGCTAAACTGAAGTGACTCCATTTTACATGTCCGGATTGACCAGATCAACTAGTCATGACAATTATCTTAGCAACCATCCTTATTGTGTACAATCGACTGCTACGTGTTGCATAACTGGAACTCAAAAAGACCTGATCCTTCTGACATTGATGACGAATCATTCGATTCAATATTGCACGCGATTAGCCTATATCAGTGTGTTATGTCTAGCCAGACGATGTAACACTGGAAACAATTTTGCCTGTTGGGGCTTCCTAATTTACTAAATTGGCACTGGATACTATTGTGTGAGTAGTGTTCGTTAAATGGCGTACAAAAGACAATTCAGCTTGCTACACTGTTCACACATAATCGACACACGCCGTTTGGTGAGTGTGTGAACGCCCATACGGTTTAAACACTACCTGTCCATTACGTCATCATACTTGTGGATGGATGATCCACTAGTCATTAGGCGTGAATCAGTTTCACGACTCGGGCGTTCATGTTCCAATGATCACTTTTTGATTACTCCACCCTACGGGATGTGGTATGCTTAGACCGTGTGTCGTTTGGCTGCCCGATTATAACAAAAACAACACAAACAACGAAGACGAAGGGACATGAACTTATCTGCGTCTTCGATTCGCTTAGAGGTCAATTATCTACAAAGATTGTGGTGGTGGGGGTGGTGGATTAACGCACTGCCCCGAAGATCGATTATACGGTCAGCCTAGTGAACGATACTCACACAAGGCCGCATGTAAGCAACATGAGCGCGTCTGTGCTTGCACGTTTGTGTGTGAGTTTGGAGGAAGAGAATCAGCTGTTCGACCGATGGGTGAATTTCGTTCCGAGGGTAGACCACGAAAATAGGTCGAGCCTATTACGAGCTTACAAGTGATCAGTTCACAAGCTGTACAATCGATCATCAGTTCAGTTAGCTCTTCAGTTGTCTGTGGGCAGCTGGATGTTGTCAGGGTAAGCTAAACACGTTGGCCGCGGTATAAACTTGTTTTTTCTTCAGACCATATGTTTTATGCAGCAGATACTTTATCATTGCTTAAGGCGAATACTCAAGAATCCGTGGGAGGAACATACACCTCCGCTTCCCATCAGGATGAATCCACTGCCCAACTACCTTGCGAATTCCAAAACTTGAAAATCAATGATCCCAGCCTCCTAAGCAGGCCCATCTGTGGAATCAGTATCACACATGACAGTCCACCGAGTGACCCTCCACCGGATGTTTTGCCGCGGCTAGTTGTCGCTCAAATTGCCAATGATCGATTAACTCATTCAGCTTGGTTGATGGCTAATAAACAGTCGCCATCAAGTTTGCACAAGCCATTATACGGACAAAGTAATCAGACCCACCCAGCTCCGGTAACCTCGTTCCAGCCAAACCCGGCAAGCGGCCCTCAAATTTTTGGGCTAGAGGCCCAGTCACCTGCTACATTTGGCGTTCCTGTACATGAAGAGTTTAGCAGCACTTCCGCTAGATGGTTACCTGGACCCTCCGTATTGCCCACTTCCTTCTATCCATTTATACAGCCGTCACCATATCCTTCAAATTTACTGGATTTAACACCAGGGATACCCTACACACAATCGCATAGTATGTTGATGGTGCCCAACTATCCCTACCTGTCACAACCCCTTTATGTTGTTCCGTTCGCAAGTCAGATGCTCTCGAATACACCACTTGTATCACAGACCCCCCTAATGTTGCCCAGCTGGGGTCTTCAAAATATGCCGTTGGATCATCAACAGGCTACGTTGCCAGCTAGCCATCAGTCTCGGACATCAAGACACAGTGCCCAGGCCTCTGTTCAATCATGGACATCACCCAACCTCGCTGTGCCTTTCGTACCCTCACCACTCACACCCAGTTGCACACGAAGTGACAAACAAAATATCCAACCACGACGCTGCGGAACCGATGCCCGTCCAGCAAGAGTGGAAAAAGGACGCAGGAGTGAAGATTCCGTCACAGCACGTTCGGGACCAAGGAGGAGAATTGGTTTCCACAATAACATTCTCTACAAAACGGAATTGTGTCATGATTTTCGTATCCACCAGTCCTGTCCTCGAGGACCCGCCTGCCAATATGCTCATGGAGACCGCGAATTGCGGGACCCGAGAAATCATCCATTGTATAAAACTACCATATGCCAAAATTATCATCTTACTGGGAGTTGCGCTCGTGGTTCCAAATGCTTACATCTTCATCCTCCCGAAACCAATATGACGTCGGGTTCACATCTCATAGCTACATCATCACGTCATTAGTGTAACCCGATCCTGTTTCCGTCTACATGAGCTGCTCGACTGTTTCCGGGCAAAACCACCGGATTCTTTCGTTCTGATATAAACCGCCTTAACAATCTCTTTCTCTCTATTTTGCATGCGAAAACTGATTCCAGTGCTTCCGGAACCTTACTCACGTAAGCCTGTTATATTTTCCCTTATTGCTCAACATATTTTTCATATTTGTTATTTAAATGGATGCTTTTGTCCCTGAAAACCTCAAATTTTTCTGTTTGTCAACGTCGGTATACACACAGCTGAGCAATGTTCTTTTTTTAAAATGTTCTAAACACTTCCAGTCTATCATCGCACTAGGACGATGAATTTGTGTAGCAAACTGTTCGATGTCAGGTCGTTACAATTGTGTTTTCGCTTAAGTCAACTGGCAACATCATTCGGTTTTACTATTGCTTTGAGGCTTAAAATGTGTAACCTTATCAGCAGAGGCAGTATTATTAAGCTGAAAGAACCTGGTCACTTGTGTAAGCCATCCGACAATTTTCAGACGTTTTATGGTAACATGGTTGTGGCTTGTACCTACCTGACATTATACGGACAACATGGTTGTGACTTATAACTACCTGATACAATTGCTGTTCACACCCGTTTATTCTGGAAGGGTTGGTAAAGTCTGGGTTCCGACCGAGCTCCAATCAGCACTCCTAAATACTGCCAGTGAACTACCACTTGCCCCGTCCTTTCGACGATTATTCTCACACCACCTCCACGAACCAGGGTCATTCAGATCGAACTTTTCCGGTCGGTTAAAGCAGGTCACAGAACTGTTTATAGGACGTGAGTGTCCACGCGGGAGTGATTAAAAGTGATTGTTTCAGCTTTGATTGAACACTTATTGTTCATAATTGCTATCCGAGAGAGTTAGCAAACACAAGAGTCAAGCCTACAGTCGTTAGGTTCTAAGCAGTGCCCAAATGCATCGGAGACCCTCATCCCTATGATTCAGAGATTCACGAACGTGTTTCAGGTTGCCACCGAAGGTCACCGGATCATATCATACTTGTGAAAGGCGGTCGTGGAAAAATCAGTGCAGTACCACTCTTTCAGTAAGGTGTCAAAGCAGGCACAGTATGACATCAAGACGCCGTCCATAGTTTATGCCTTGTGATCATGTAACGCCAAAGATTGTATCCTAGATGAGACATTAACTACAACTGACAATAATCTGTTCTGTTGGATCGTCACTGTGTGACAGAAATATTTTCATTTGCTGGAGAATAGCAGAGGATTTTAGTTTTAAACGAATTGTACATCATTGGCAATTGATCGCAGATATCGAATGTTCATGGACTTTTCAGTCGGCCCTTTTAAAAAACAATCACTAGACTCGTTTCTCACTTTTGTTGGAACTCATCAGTGATGCATATCCTGGTCATGACTAGGACTTGTAATCCGGCCACACTTTTATAAGGCAACCCTATTCACCATAAAGTCACTGACCTCATACTGGGCACGACCGAATCACGTCGAACTTAGTGCTTAATTTCGAAAGAGGCTGACCGAAAAGTCCAAAGGAATGTGACGTCCACGACTTAATATGAGTGGTGTTCATTCTGTATGAAACTAATATCTCCTACTACTCACCAGTAATCAAAATGTCGCTTTACACGTTAATGATTCCTCCGATTTCAGTTCGGTAGGGTGTCCTGGTAGTGGGGTAATCGACCGAAGTTGACGAGACAGTTACTCTGTCTTCATTTGAGGGGATGGGACGACCTGAGTATTAGTCACGAGCAAATGTGGCTGGGCGTTCGAATGTGATAATTCAGTCTTGACCAATGTGAGGTCATTGGCACAATGGTCAACATGGTCACCTCATGAAAAATGTGGCTGGAGTTCTATTCTCGACCGTGACAAAGAAGTATTTTTGCCTAACAAAGGTTTGAGGTCCTTTATTGTGTGTTGCGGAGACACTGGAAGGATTGCCACCGACAGACATATTTGCACACTGTCATCGTTGATAGGACAAGACAATTCTCAGGACTAATGATTATCCACAATGAGGCCAGGATGCAAATAACTGTGACCGTAGCTGCCATAGGTAGACAATGGATTTCAGCTGTCTCACTGATGACGTCTTACTCTCACTTGCAGCTCGGTTGTGTTGTTTGCAAGGTGTAGGCACCTTCATGCTGAATGTTTGAATAGGGACGTAGTCATTTTCAGTAGTTAGGTTCCTTCCCGTCCCCTTCTTTTTCCTTCTCTCTTTCTATATATGGTTTGCTGTTTCTTCATGGTTGTGTGGCAGTTAAGCATTAGTGTTAACCACTGATGTATTGCTGTCTATGATGATGATGATGATGAGCGGTGCCCATCCTACTCGACGAGACTTCTACGAGCCGTGTTTAGAGAATTCTGGTGTTTATTTGTATGGCTATTTCAGCCACTTGTCAAAGAGAGTGTTGTGGTGTTCGCTGACTGAAACTTGCCTGAATGCAGCTTGGAACACCTTCTGAAAGTCTGAATATATGGAAAGGTCAACTGACTCAGTCGACTCAGTTTTGTTTTTCTAGGCAGCGCAGCGTAGGCTCCTGGTATCCGGGGTAAACGGCAACTAAACACGAATGTTTGTGTTAGTATGGGCCGTCAGTTTTGGGTCAGTTTTCCCGGTTTAGCTTCACTGTTGCGTCGACTACTGGAATATCCAAAATGTTTTTTTTTAATAGCTGGAAAATAGAGATAGCACATAACTTGGAAAGGGTATCCGATAGGAGTAATTGAGATGAACTGTATATCGGAGGGAATAAAGGTTACCTTTGGCGGAATTCATTTGAGGAAGTGGATAGATACAGCGGTCACCTAGGCGAGTTTGTTTAGCATGTACCTGGTTAAAGACAAGGATTCTTGGACAACAAATGTAAGTGCACTCTGCACACCTGATAACTTCCAAGTAGATTTCGAGTGACATTTCGTAAACAGTGCTCATTAGTATGCGCCCATCGTGACTCAGGTGCGTGGTTGTCTGCTGTGTAGTGTTTACTTTGCAGCTAAGTTATGATACTTTGTTGACTGGTGTGCACGGACTTCACACCTTTCCTAAATGAAGACTCCTGGACAACAATTTAGCTTGTCAAGTTGTCACCTTCTTCATATCGTTGTCAGTATAAGACAACTGATGGGTTTGCGAACGAGAGAAGCCTTACAAGGAGCCCGAGTGTTTCTTCGGTGTAGACGTATCTTTCTGACTTAGAACGTGTTCTGACCTGATGAAACTCGATCGGTCTGACAAATAACAACTAGCAGACTTATTCTGACTAGTTGTCGAGTTAAACTACGTGTAACCTCTTTATTCCGAGAAGTATTCGCTTCTGATTCCTTGACCGCTTGTTTGCTTAAGTCCCACCTTGGCTAGGTTGGAATAGATTATATAATTTGAGCGAATGTTGTAAAAGGCTTAGAAGTAACATAAGATTGAATGTATATGACCCAAACTACAACCGGAATAAACGAAACTCGTCACTACCGACGAAAAATATCACCCGCTCGCTTGTTTATGCCCTGGTATCTGACTCAGTTCACCATGGACACACTGACCGAACACCTGGCCATGGATGTTCGAATTGCGTTGGATAGAGTATCAGTTGGGTACTTCACATATTGGCCGATTCATCAGTCCAGCCGGTGTACATCTCGATACTGACATAGGCAGTTGATCAGACAGCAACAAAAAGGGTTCCGGTATCAAAACAGAATTTCAGAAGCGATAATTAGGGTGTATATATTTCATGTAATATGATCGCCACAGGAAGAACGCTTGAGGTGGCCAAAGTACCATACTTTAAGAAAACGGGTTGCAGTGTTAGGCAAGAACGAAAGAAACGCGTAGGAACAGAGAGAAAACAAGTTGCCTCTTATCACACGCAAACTCGCAACACAAGTGCCACTGGCGTCTGTTATTCGCCATATCAGAGAGCGTCCTCAGCCAGGAAAGCTTCGGAGTGAGTGCTCTCATAATCCGTACTCAAGTCACGTTGGCCACCAGGCTTCCACTGCCGGCCTAACCAACGGTTTACTAACAAGGCACGACGTAACAGACATTAAGTTGGCGTTCCTAAGATGTGGCCAAGCCAACAGAGCCTGTACTACTAGATCGAAATGCTCAAGAACCAAGAGAGTTTATCCTTTCCAAAGACAAGTCGGTGAACTTCGTAGCTACTGATATGGTGCTCCCATCATATGACGCTAGTACTTCGGAGACACCGATGGTCGAAAACAGACACCTTGTGAACGTCATTCGCACTGGTGAACTAGACTTCCCACCCGTAAAATGAGACCGTCACTACAGCAGCAGTGTACACTCGGCCATTCACAGAAAGACTGAGATCATGCCGACGCCACAGATGGCATAAGTTGATAGACGCTAACCGAGCCTTTGAAAATCCACCAGCGCTGACACAACTCCCAAGGTACGTGAGCTTCTCGGCTACCTTCGACGACTCGCCGCCAAGTGTGAGAGCAGCGGAAGAGTTCTGCCACTCTTGCAGTAGTACCTTACACTGTAGAAGCCGTAATAAAGTGAAGCACTGAAGCCCCCAATCCGCCAAAGATGTTAAGGGTTCTTTATGAACACTCATTAAAATGATGTCATTTGCATACCTTATGTCTGGAAGTCGGATGCCTGGGGGCAGCTCCACACCATCGCATCTGCATTTTGTCAGGTACGCTCTAGGATCTTGTCCATTGCAAAGGTGAAGAGGAAGGGGGGCTGGGTAACCTTGTTGCACCTCACTCGAGATGCTGAAAGTCGGCGATACGCTACCGTAAACCCCAACCCGGTCCGAGATATGATAACAAGTTGCTTTCAGGTTGCACAAATAACTCTCGAGCACATCGTTCCTCGATAGGCAGTCCCAGAGTGCAACTGTATCAGCTGAACCAAATTCTCTTTTAATGCTCAAGGGGTTAAGAGTTACTGGCCCTCTATATGAATCGCGGAGTCGAAGTATCTGACTGACCATGAAGATGTGATCAATGCAGCCGCGGCCAGGGTGAAACCCACAGATATATCGCTCAAGCGTTTCGCTTTTCTGCGAGGTAAAATAGCTTCAGGCAACCTCGATGTGAAAAGAGTCAGACTCAGCCCCTTGTGATTTGCACACAAACTGCATGAAGTCTTGTTGAAGAATAGGGACAATTAGCCAAACCCCAGTTAGTTGGAACTGTTGCACTGATCCAGATGTTCTGGTGCAGAGGCGTTAGTTCGTTGACCACGACTGACTCTTCATCTACAAAGAGATTAGGAGTGAGTTCGTCTGGGTCACATGCCTTGTGACGCATCCGGAACTTGCTGTCAAACGAAGTAAGCCCAAATTAGCCAGTCACGACATATAAGGGCATGGAAATCCCATCAAAAAGTTTGCTGCGTAACACAGAAATGTCCACGATTCTCGTTCCTCCCTAATTAATTGGAAGCTAATACTTTTGCCAGCAAACGTGATACGACGTAATGGAATGCGTCGTAAATATTAATTTAAGGCGAGTAATTCAAGCAGGCGCAGGACGAAAATTTAAATGCTGATGGGCAACGAGATGAAGTATGTGGAGGAATTAATGAATTATGTTCTAGACGGAGAAATACTACATCCTATTATGCATTCTGCTCAAAGAAGGTGCGGTTGTGTGAGTGCGAAATACTCACCTCCTGAGATACACAAAACAATTTCTTGACTTGACTTGTGCACACCATTTTTGCCGTGCAGGAATCAGTGAAACGAGCTTCCTCTGACAGTCGGTGTGTAGTTGCAGTTGACAAAATGCTTACCTGATGAAGTTTTATGACGACCCAGTAGAGTATGTCTCATCAGTTCCGCCCTAAATTGTATTCACAACATACGGCGTACACTAGTTGTAAGAACAGAGTGTATGAGTTGTAAAGAAACCCCAGCAGAAACAAAACATTTTGTTTATTACGGAAGTTCATTCTAGTGAAATGGACTGTAATCAACCTCTCAGGGAACAAAAAGTAAGGGGGTGAAGTTCTGTTGAAACGCCTTCACTTTCACGAGCAAATGTGTGTAGTCAGTCACGTGGTATCGAAAATAGGTGTGGACCAAACACTGTTGACTATATGCTGCTAGCGTACATCACCCAAGGCACTTTTCAACGAGAGACTGTCTAGATGGAAATAATCCTGAAGATGACAGACTTAAATGAATGCATTCACGTCTAGTCAAATAAATTTGGTGGTCTGTGCAACGTAACAGATAAGTATTCCATTTTTCCCCACATGCAGGCATCTTCAGCAAATGGAGGAAATTTCAGTAGTTGTGTCTATGTCAAAAATGTTCAGTACAACCGTGGATCTGAAGGGCAGATTAAGGAATTCGGCTGCAGTCATTATCGTTTGTGAAAATACCTAAAGACTTAGTATGTTGGTTAATTCAAGGTTTAAAATGTTGGATTCCTGTAGAAATTAAACCAAACAAGGCATAACGGAAGCATAGTGATACAGAGTGAATGCAGATAAATGTTTGTACAAGGATCCAGTAGACGATGAGAAAACACGGTTTGATCCGAATTCGACGACTGGGTTGTGTTCGATAGAATTTTGCTGAATATCGGTCACAGTACAATCAACGAAGTGTTTACGAAGAAGGCCATTTCAATGGGATAGTTGTCTTAGAGATCTGGCAAAAGTACAAAGTCCCTTAACAACAAAACAAGGAAAACAAGCGGTGAACAACGAATCCGGCGGAGTCCGCAAGCTCTGGTAAATCGACTGGCCGAGTGGTGTGAAAAAAAGTAGAATTTAGACGACGGACTTGGCCAAAATCTTGAATTATGTGGAGTGACCATATCGTGTTGTAACTGAAAGTCGTTCTCAAATATTTACCAAAACGTAGTCGAGGTAGAGGCTCATGAGTTGTATGAAGAGAGCATGTATTAAAAAGTTTGGATATGTTAGGAGACAAACTAAAGGACCCTGATCAACTTGCCAGCTCGAGTAAACTAACCTGCAGGGCAAGAGAAGAAAATCGAGTTGGAATTTGGATTTACAACACCACATTTCTACTGGCATGGATGCAATATAGAGCGGAAGTAGGAAAGGGAGAAGATTGTACTCCGCAGAATACTGGAGCCAGCGATAAGTGGCAATGAGACTTGATCACCAAATTGAATAACTTGACTCTGATTTGTCAAAATGGACGCGTGAAGGCTCGAAGTTTGATGGTCTAGTTTCAGAATCGTCCAGAACTTCAAGTAGCTTCAAATTATCAACGCTTCTAGACGTACTACCGTAGACTAAGAAACATGCGGACGGCTCTTGATTAAGCGACAATAATACGGAATGAACCGGACACGCATGAGCAACTTGAGTTGAATGTGAGCAAGGAGACACAAAACGAGTATAATCCGTGTTGTTCTTCTGATCTTTCATTCCATCAAGAATGAGTATTTCACAGACTTTCAGTGCCACAGATGTACATACATTTTCCGGAACACTCAGTGAATAGCCAGAGGTTGGCATCAAACTTCGTACCTTTGTTGGGAACAATCGGTACAGGACCGTCAAATAAGTTCGTTCACCTAGATTTCACTCAGGTACCTTCTTTGGAAACAATTTAGCCTTCAACCGGAGCAGAGAAAGAGTTATTCTGTTAAAATTACGGACGAACTCTACGGCATCGATTAGTGTCATAGTGGAACTGCTCAATTCAGTCACACCCTCCATAATTTCCCACATCATTCGGCAGCTTTGTTCACTCAATAATTTGTTGATGTCTACAAAATTCAAATGGTTTATTGACAGACTTCTAAATGCATTTGAAAAGTGATTAACATTTTGAATTACATGCCTTTTCTTTCTTCCTTAGGAGTCTTTTGAGAGGAAGTGAGGAAAGCCTGTTTGCACGAATTGCAGTTGTTTTTCAAGGACAGCAAATATTGAGTCAGAAATTTAGCTAGCTCGTCAACCGATCAGAGTAGACAGACGTGGAAAAACTCGTGGACAAACAAGCCGACATTGGATGAAGCTATCATTCCTCTAAGCCTACTGTAGCCGTCGGAAAGCGACTGCCTACATCTGGTTCTGTGATCTCCTCAACGACTCAAGAGCTTATAACATGTTTTACCATAAACTAAGTGTTATGATTAGGTATACCACTGGGGTGCTCCTGTGAGCTGTAAACGAACGTTTTAAGGTTGCATTAACCAAAAAACACGCAAATCAAAGAATTGTGTCTTCTGTTTCACTGTAATAGTGAAACAAATACACAACATACACTGACCCCTTGTCAACAGTTTGTGTTCTATTCTATCCTTGTGGTGAAACCTTTGTTGATGACGTAATCTTCCGTTGGTGAAGTACCGTCAGTTTTCTGTGGGATTCTTGCTGACCAGTCCAAAAATCTAACCACTGTTCAAATATAGGAACCACAATCTAGAGGGATAGGACATGAAGATCACGACACCAGCTTATTCCGAGTTTTCAGTGTGGATCCGAACAGTTAACGACAGCAGACAGGCTTCAAATGTGTTGATGTTAGAAAATATGTTCGCCCCATCACTTTATGATAACTCGTTCTTTCACTGGAACCTCCTCCCAAAACCAGCAGCAAACCGCTGAAAGCGAGATAAATCTGTTCATTCCCTAGATCGTGTCGGCACAGTGACCGCCTGTCGGGCTGTTCCGAATTAAATTCACTCTCATTCCGGAAGATAACACTGTTCCAATGATCACTGCAACTAATGTCGCGTTCCGCCCAGTTTGGTAAGCAGTTCTTGTGTACTTCTGTGACTGTAAGCATATCGAGGAGATTCCGATACGCTAGGTATCGTACGTTATTGTACAATGCTACACTTGTTCCACAGACACTCGCAGTCGCAATTTCCCTCTCAACTAATAGTCAAACGAATTGAAACTGAACGAACTAGCCATACTTAAAAAAATCGCATTCTTTTCCGATCGTTTGGTTGCACCATATGAAGTGGGATTCTGTGAGTGTGCTGACAGCCGTTTTGTAATCTGGCCTACCCACTCATGCGAAAGTTCTTACAGTTCGATGTTGTCCTCTCCTCTTTATACGACAGCACAATATGGTTAAGACTAAGAGGATGGAATATCGGACGCCTGTCGTTAACGAGTCCCACTCATGCATTTAACAGCTGAAACTATACTTCACTGATCACAATGAGTATTATTCATTAAGTCGTACGAAGAAAGCACGGAGTCACAATGCACTTCTGACAAGCTTGATTGCAGATAGCGCCTGATGACCCATTGTTTTATTTCGTGCGCGGTCTTGCGATTTATGATAACAACTGGAATTTACTTATTACAGCATTTATGTTAGACACCACATTTCATAATTTTAGATAATATACCTGCAAAAAGCGAACATCGTAAGTTGGAAAGTTCCGAACATAGCATAAAAACAAGTGACTTTACAATTCTTTTTTATATCGTACTGCACCTTCTTATGATATACCCAATTTATTGGTCATCAGTGTATGCTGAAGTGACTTTGGCCGAATTAATTCATTAGCCGTTGAGTGATAGCCAGCTAAGGCGGAATGCCGGGTCTTTCATCATAGTTTATTGCACGGCGGATGTTCACAATTCACGAATTTTCAGATCCGTCAACGGCTTGTTGAACCGAAGTCGATATTCGGCCTTATGAACAAAAAACCAGTCAACTATGTACCTTTGGTTATAGGTTGAACTCTCTGCGTCGACCGGAACGGTTCCTTTTTGGTGTCAGTCCATTAATTGCAGCTAGTAAAGAGGCGTAAAATCAACCCATACTAAAGTACTGACCTCTGTATTCAAAAATCCACCTCTAGTTCCCTAAGGTCTGTTCAATTTAACTTTAAACAACGAGGTTGACTGCGGCCGACTTCCTTAGTCTGTACTGACAGTCCGGTGACCTAGACGCACTTATTCAAATTTCCTCCATTTGCTGAAGACGTGTGTTTGCGTACAAAAAGTCTACAAATTCACCTCTCGGGAAGCATAGGGCATTTCATTGCAGTGACTTAGAGAAAGGACATTATGTGATAGAACCGATTTTTCGTTTATTGCAAATGTTCTTTGAGACAACAGAGGGATATTTTTGGGTGTCTGTACGATGCGTGATCGTGACGATAAGTTGAGTTTAACAGTAACCCTAAACTACCCTAAAGTGTTCGTACTTCTGCACTGTTTATCATCAACCATAAAGAGATAGAATTCTGATGAATGTAAACCTCGTTTGTGATTCACCAATAGCGATAGAAGACTTACATCGCGAGATGTTAACATTTCGTTCACTCTCATCACTCACGAACGTAAAACATTAGAATATATAGAACATGCAGTTAGCAACACAATAAAAAACATTCAACGATTGGGTTTACATGAAACAAAGACTGGATCATCAAGTGTTATACCACCGGCATATCTACATAGTTAACCAGGTTTTGTGATCAGAAGAAAATCAGTAAAAATATTGGTGAGTACGTTGGCTTAGGACTTGCTCTAACGGGCTTTCTAAAGCTATCAGACAAGTATACTTGTTTACGGTTGTGCTAGCCAACACGGACGTGTTTGCTCTGCTTCGGTAACGTCGTTCAGCTCCATCATTTTCGTAGTGCAGTTGGGATAGACCGCTAACAAATACCTTGTGTGAGGAAATTATACTTTGACATTAGCTTCGGGCTACTTTGTCTCAATTCTGTGGACCTGGAATATCATACAACGTTGTTCGATGCATAAATCAAGTCCACAAGCCTGCCGTTGCTTGTTCTTCTAGGGATGTTCCAACTTGGATAAAAGCATCTGGGATACAGGCTCAACAACCAAGTTATACTAGTGTCCCGTAGTTGAGTAATAGTTCACCGGGTTACCACATCCATACAGTGTTTCTTTAACTCACAGAAAATCCTAGTGCCAACACACTCATTCATATTCTTCCATCCAACGGTTTGCATTTTGATATTATTTCCAGTTATGCGTTTGAATCTTGCATGGATCTCAATGACCCGTGGTGGGCAATAATGAACTGATTTTGATAGGGTACTAATTCAAGACTACTTTCAAGTCAGCGGTGGCCGGCAACTCGTGTTAATGGAAGGCGGGAAGCCGATTACTGTGTGAATAACTTTTACGGGAGAACTATGCACAGAAATACGGAGAATCACTTGAGTAAAATTTTAGGGTTGTCGTAATGATGCGTCAGATTTCCGGCGTTTCGCTTCGGAGCTTCGATGTATCGAGTGATCCCCAGTCTAACAAAAGACTTTTCTTTATTGAAACTTAACCTCTTCCCATGTAATCTCAAAGTAACCGATGATTCTGCTGTCCAGATGTACACGCCGGCGTCTTCGTTCACTTGATGATCTAGTGATCCCCACAAATTATTGTGGAGTTCAGATCAGGAATACAGGTAGGATGATCTGAAACCAGAACAAATTTACGCTTTCATACTATACAGTGTATGGATTGTGCTTTGTCTTGCTGGCAGACTGTAAACACCACCAGTTTGAAAAGGCAAAGAACAGAGGAAAATACTTTGAAGTCTGAACACATAAGCTGACGTCTTGATCAATATAACACAAGGTTACCTCCTTCAAAGCCATCGGAAGTGTCGTCCGTACATCTACAAAACGCCGACAGATCAATTTCTGAATTCTGAAGTTTATGCCAGTAGGATCTCTGCATATCAAGCCTGTCCAGATTAACACCAGAATGGCCAAGGAGTTAGTTCGATAATTGCCGTTTTAAAGTCGCATGACATTTTCCCTGCAGCCGTACCTGTGCCCAAAATTCCGCTGCCCTTTACTAATAGGTTGAGGCTAGCGTTGTCTTCAAATGTGGTGCAGATCGGTCAGTCACTTCGCATATCGCACCGCCGTCCGTTCATTTGAAACTAAATAGTCATCTTGAATATTGTCAATTTGCATACATTTGTAGTCCGTTGGCATCGTTTTAGCACAGTCGATCGATTAGAACGATGCATAAACGACAAAACTAGGACCGCGTGTATCAACTTTAAATTACGTCACATTTTCAGGTGCGCTTACCGTGATCGGACACGTGATTATCACTGATATATGCACGAGTCATTTGATCAGGTTAGGTCTACATTTTTCACCCTGTGGTGTAGCTCAAAACCGTTGTGATATGTGGTGATGAACCATGGTAACAAGTTAAGTAGCAGCTGGAAAGGATGTTCGCAGGATGAGCATTTTTTTGCCTGTCGAACGGCACCCTTAAACGCTCTGTTGTCTCTGCACGTTTAATCGTAGAATGCTCAACAGCCGTATCATACACACCATGCGTTTATTCTTTTCGCCAGTGCTGTGGACCTTGAGACATCACTCTAGATACACTCGAGTCATGACTTTTACACAAGTCTACTCTGAATTGCAGTACCCCCGTTGGCTTTACGAAAACAGTAATTCAGCTGGCCACTCGCTTAGTGACAGATCTTTAGTTCACTTGTTGTTCAACTAATGCTTCAAATCGTTCCGCCTAGATAAGGTGGAATACATTAACAAGACTGGCATCTGTTCGTCGTCCCCACTGACGCACGGCGGTATCCATGTGATCATCAGACAATTTCTCGTGAAATCGGATGCAACATTTGAAACGCGGGAATCCTCCTGTTTTCTGAAGCCTTACAGTATGACGTAGACAGAGCAGCTGCAAAATGGAGTCTCTCTTTGGGTAAACCTTAATCTCATAACTGAGCTCCTGCTCGGTCGAATGATCAAGATATCCTGCAACTGACGACCAGTGCGCAAAATAGTTGGTGTCGATGCGACAACTAAAGTTTCACCAATGCTTCAGTCTGAACGCCACCTGAACTGGCCCTGTAAGTTTGTCACGGCTATTTCACCTATATGTCCGCGAAGTAACTTTTTTCATAAGGGCTTCTCAAACAGATTCTGCTTACTGTTTTCTATGAGTACTAATCTGCATGTTTCAAAGATGCTTGTCAACTGGATAACAGCGAAGATGCTGGTAAATGATGGAATGGCCGTGTACCTTTTTCGCAGTGTACCTCACCTACTGACGGGCAACTCAATTCCGGGAAACAACATTCAGCCTTTTTACCGAATGGACAGTATAGAAGTTTGACAGTTAATCGGACGTGCTCTCTTGATAATATTTGCCAACCAATGGACGTTGGAAAACTGTGTCCAAGGATGGGAAAGCAAACTACAGGAAGGTATATTGAAAGCCACACGTTCTCCCACAGTTGTTTTGTTAAGTCGCACCGTTTTGTCAATCTATCTCAAGTCCGCAAGTTTCATTCTAGTAAGTTAACTACAAAACACTGCTTTGATAAAAGCATATTGGTGACTTCTGAGCTTACTGCGGCCAGTATATTCAATGAGATTGTTGAAATTGAATTGCTCCATGCGCCTGTGTTCATGTTTTACACAACCGATCTGGACACTCTCCACATGTGAAACTGGAATAGGCTGTCATGACTAGAAGATAGCTTTCGAGTTCCTTTGGACCACTGTAATGATATGGTTTGGAAGCTTTGCAAACGGCTGGTCCCAGTGATCACCAGCGAAGTGTGATGGACAGCCGTTTCGACTTACTTTGGTCTCATCAGCACCACGCACGCTTTGCGCTGTTGAGATTCAGCAAGGCTGGAACAGTTGTCCAACCCTTCGCTGGTGGTTATTGAGACCGACTGTTTGCTAATCCGTTTTCCAACCCTTTCTAGGACTGCGTAGGGTTCTCGGGTGTTTGCAGGCCAACCACAAATGGGAAAACGGTGATCGACCTCAGTCTGTGAGGAAAAGGGCGCGGAACAGCTACGAAAAACAACGGTGTACTTTATGTAGCAGATGTGAACCACTGAGCTTGATTTTTCTGATTAGCACTCCACTAAATTGATGCACATCAGTCCGCATAACTAATTAGTACATCCGAACCGTATACAGAACGGATATGCGAGAACATATTGTGCATTGTGCTGATGCTCATTCTTAAGTAAATCCTTGGTTAAGCCACAAGTTAAAACCAAAGAGTTATCGGTTTCGCAACGTTTCGACCCTCTCGGAGAGCCCTCATCAAGCGATTTAAATAAGAAACTTCACGTTGTACAAGCTTCAATTGAGGCAGTCATCACCTGGCACGTGTGTGTGTGTTTAACACACAGTGTGTAGACAAGCAACCAATAGAATATATGAGTTCACGGTTCACCTGAGGTCACCACGTGACGAGCCCAGGCGCAAACAAGGCTAGATAGTGTGTGCTTTGTGTGCATGTATGCGATCAATCTACATGCGTGTAGGCTGTTTGGGGCGGGGTGGATGACAGGGATCCACACACCTTTTCCGACATGGCGTCACTATTGTCCACCCAGTAAATTGGGGCAAACAACTGACAATTCAAGGCCATCGGAGTCGAAACGTTGCGAAACCGATAACTCTGGTTTTAACTCGTTGTGGCTTAACCAAGGATTTACCTAATAATCCGTATAAATAAGATTCGAAGAATTGAGGGCTCGGTAGGTTAGCTCGATTAATACCAATGCCAGTAGTAAGTTGTCTAAATGAACTCCTCAGCCTTCGGCACTATCCGTTGATGAGGTTTGGTGAACTGAAATCCCACGCCCACGTGAACTTGTACAACTAAGTGCAACACTTGAAGTGTACTAGTTTACCTAACTGTTAGTGGTCCACCCACGCGCTGAGCGGAACACAGTGCTGTGATGAGTGAGGTAAGTGATATTTGCTGGTATGTCTGCCTCTGCTCTGTTCGTGAAGGACCGATCTTTATTTAATCCCCTCCAGGCAGAAACCCCGTCTCCGCAGATCCACCGCCCACTTCAAACCGAGTCTAAGAATTAAGCTGGAACTGAGAACCCTGATCGTAACTGAAATCAGTCGAATATTTAATGAGTTTCATAAAGACTCTTGATTCTCTTCAGGTGTATTACAGATTGACTTCAATTTAGTGTGAATTTACCCGTCGTTCACATTGGAACAACAATCCCACTGATGCAACTATATTAAGTCTTCAACTAATAGCCTACCGGTGGGCCGTAGCCTCAGCATCTGCTAGAAGCCTGGTTAACAAGTTGCAAACAGGGCGTCAGGCTTTACTCAATCGGTCTTGAGTCCGACCACCCAGCCATGTCCTCGAAGTCCCCCCAGAAAACTCCGGACTCACCTACCATCGAACGGCTGCGGCCATGGGATCTTTATCCTCAAATTCTAGTCATGGTACCAACCATTGTGGGTTGAGAATTAGGATGGTACAAAAGTTAGTTATTTGGAAAGTCAACACACGGCGTATACGCTTCAACACTGCAACAAACAAAAACACTCACTTGCCTATAAGACTGATCCAAGGACGTCACAGCTGCTGTGAGTGTCAGTGCTCAGTTCACGCATGAAAAACACCATTCCACGCCAGAGTGCACTCAAATGTTCCTTTCTGTTCCCCCCAGATTTACTTCAGTCTGCGAATGCATGCTTCTACCTAACCACTAAGTAGTAATCTGAGCAATATAGTGCGATCGCTCCTCTTCTGTGCACCAGTTCTCGAGCAGGATTTTTTGTCGGATTCAGTTTTCATTTAGTTCATTGTCTTCGATAGCTTTGTAAAAATTGGTGGCCATGGAGTTATATGAATGTTGTTCGTAATCCCCCAAAATGAACCCCTCTGTTGACGTGTGTTCTGGATAGCTGTCTAACTCCAGCAGTGTTCTCGACAACGCTGTCCGCAGTGATGCGGCGTAAATACGGATGTTACCCCAGGAGCCATGCCGGGCGCCCTTCGTCCACTACATTGCTTCCTGGTAGTCGGGAGAGCTAGCGATCCTGAAAATCACTCCTTTTTACGTTGCTACCCATTTCAGTTTTGCACGGCCTCGTCGCTGCCTTCAGAACTGCCAGTGCACCACTTTTCTGATGCATCGGAGGGGCTACCAGCTTCAACTGGTTCTTCTTGACTCCTGCCAAGTCGGTCACATCTTAAAAGTTATCAGAAAACCCCGGTCATCCTTAGCGTCAAACGAATAGGTACACCGAATCATTACCCACCATTCTGGCATCGGAAATAAATGTTGTCAACTAAGACAGCTAGTCACACAAAAACTGGACGAATCAAAACGGCTAGCGTATATTTTAACAGCACATAAGTTATACACACTTAATGGCACATGCTACTGATAATCCTGGACCAGAACGCAAATCAAGGGCAGTGTCATAAGGGAAAACATGCATTCTGGCGTGAAGGCACCCCGAAATTTTTCACTGTACTTTGACAAATCTGTATTCTATCAGTCAGAGTGAATGTGGTTATAATCTTATCTCACATCCTGGTCTTCTACCTCTCTTTGTATTTTTGCCGTCGCCCACCAATACATACTTTGTGACCTACTTCGGTAAGCATTTAGTCACCAGTGCACAAAGCATGACATTACACCAAACGTTCATTCGACACCTGTATGACGGATACACGTGAAATAGCGTGATAGATTTCAAGCGGAGAAATTGCAGATGCTGGACTGTCAAGTATTCAAATATCTTTCGAACCACGGTGGGTGCCTCGTCACTGTTAGCTCACTTTATGGAAAAAGAATCAATTATCATACACTACAATCTAGTCCACCGTCGTGTACCGAGAACAACGATCTTTGTGTCTACATCATTCAAACTCACATATCTGCGCCTCTGAATGAACCTGACATTATTTCGACATGTAGTCCACTTAGGTCGACCGACATCCTTCATCAGAATGTTTGTCTCCGGTTGCGGCATAACGGGCGGGTGGTACTGATAACTCCTTTAACACGCGAGAGCTTTGTCGATTATGAGAAAAGGTACATTTTCCACATACAGAGCTTTACAAGAGGTTAAGACAAGTTGATCCCCAGTACTACCAATCTCAATCACATATGAATTTCAAAGTTTTCTCACTGGCTGTTATGGCTACAATGATCTGACTGAGTCATTGTTACAGATCTCAGACAAGCATCATGTTTACTGGACAGCTGGAACGACAAACCGTCTCTGTGGTTTGAACAGATACGCAACATTTAGTTAACTTATTGTAAAGTGATCCATTCGCTATGTTTCAAAGTGGAGGTGCACTGAGTAGATAATAATCGTATTCGAACGGC
>QNGE01007533.1:10888-22509 GCA_008508345.1 Paragonimus westermani | reverse complement strand
TGGCGTACCTGTATCCATACCATTTCTAGTTCTTCCATTTAGTCTTCTTCAATCTTTTTTGTCCTTCGTAGTACTCTTTCCTTTTAGGATATTCCACGTCACTGTTGAGGTGAGCGGCGGCCCGAGCCACAGTACCTTTTGGTCAGGCTCATGGCTGTTTTGATGATGATGACAGCCACAATACAGGGAAAGGCTTGGTGGTCCAATTGGTGAATAAATTACGTCGAAATATTTTGATACCTCGGACAACTGGGAACCGATGAGAATGAGTTGCTTAAGTGCGGGCGAGTTGCTAGCCAAGTTGCCAGAGACTTGAGACCTTAAGCAGCCCTTTTTTAGTAATGGATACCTACGGTGTTCTCGTTCGGTTGCAGCCTACATAGGGTGTACGTCAAGGTCCACTCTTTAAATGTTCCTTAAATTGTGCTCACGGCCCGCTTGCTTGCCTGGCGAGTGAGCGCGTTGCATTTCTGTTAATCGTGGCGTTGGTTTCTTTTATTTTCCCAAGATGAAAGTGGGCTTACCCAGTATGTCCCAAGTAGATTGAGTCCACTGCATATGAAAATCATCATAAACTGCTTAATGATAGTGGGTACAGTGAACTGTATCGAAGTGACATTTGGGCGTTTGAATCTTGATCATATCGGAAGTTTTTTTATATACAACGTTTCAATGAACAGCTATTTTGCGCTTATTTTTGTTGGTCTGAAATCATTCCTGACGAATGAATTTTGTCACCTCATGCCTTCTCTAAAACCGTTTAGTAACACGTGCTCGGTAAATACATACTCGTTTTTGCGTTTTTGACTGGCAGTGTGAGCCGGTTATCGGGAAAAAATAGTTTCAGGCGGTCGTCCGTTAAAATACTTTGGGTTCCATTCCAAATCGTGTCCAATTCGTCCATCTTCAACGTGGTAGTCTTGACGCCAAATAAACAGACGTATGGCAACGGTGCAGGATGGACTACACTCCTTTGTTGCCGTATCGCGAACACATTTTTCGCCCTTGACGTGAAACGTACTTTTGAGCGGACAACACCAGTAGTGACCAACTTCGGCCGCATTGAACATGTCTTTTGTAGCACACAGCTCGAAAAGCTATAGTCTGATTTCTGTCTGCCGCTTAAACACTACTTCACTGAGATCAGCCACTCCGGTTAGCACGAAACTTGACACCATGCCCCGCTTTCCATCATTCAAACTAAACACGCCTTTTTTTAATCAGACCAGGTTTTTGGTCAGCTTTCGTGCATGGATAGGGAACGAAACACTGCGCGTCTGCTTAAACCACTTGCAGGGCCCATTGTCAACATCGTATTAAACGGATTGACGTTCATTTCTTCCTTCTTCACTGTGTAGTGCATTCTGCTGTATTTTTTTCCGGAACTCTTCAGAATCGTGGTAGTCTGGCGCTGGGCAGCTGCGTCGCATTTCTTCTTTCTTACCTCGACTTTTTTAACATTTGAGGGTTCCTTGTCAGGCACATTGCAGTCATTTGCTGAACAGTGTGGGGAGTCTAACTGATGAATGGTGTCCGTCATTTAATGTACACACAGGGGTTCACAGATTTTATGTCCTCACCCATAAAAAAATCGCACTGTCTGGAATAAATATTGCAAGGTTTCGTACTGTTTATTTCTTGTGCTTTTGTCGTTCAGCTTTTCTAACTAGAACTCCTCATTATGAAACACTTACTTGTGCATAGACATTTTTTTCCATGAGTGTTTTTTTTTCTATGATTGGTTTACACCGATCATCATTATCACCAACGTCGCTGAAATTTTGTTACTTTCTTTGATACTGTAATCGTATTTCGGTATCTTGAAACAATTTTCTGTTGTAACTGAATTAAATTCTGTGTCGATCTACCCTACTTCGTTACCTTGTAATACACAGATTGTCGGGGTTGGACAGAAAAGATGTTGCCGTACTGTGTGTTGCGTTTGTTAATAAGTTAAAATAAAATATTTTTTGCTCATGAATTCGGAACAGGTTTTCTGGTCTTCACGTGTTTTCTCTTTCGGTACATAACAAACTAGAACAAAGTTGTTAACCTTTGATTGTGTCGGGAAATCTAATGTCGTGTACTTATGGTGGCGTAGGCCCCCGAAATGAGTGTTCAGTCTTTGAACGCCAGGCCCTCATCACGCTTAAGCAGTCCGATTATATTCGACATTCGTGTTATCATGCAGGTTACACATTGTGATGTACAAGGTGAGAGCCCACTTGACTACGTATACTACGGGTACAAAAACACAACTCACCCAACTAAACTCTAACCCTGCATGTGTGCAGATCATAGCTGTGTTGCTGATGCTTAACGATCGATCTGAACTGTTCACTAGAACTAGTTGAGGTGCATCGTGTCTGTAACCTGCCTGAGGATTTCAATCGAAATTACATTCAACTACCAGTTAATAGTTAGCAAAATGATTTGTGTTGAGGATTTGTCTTGTTATCTGGGTATTCAATTGATGGAGTTAATCGCACCTTTACTTGTTTCCGCTCATCGCCCGTCGTTTTATTCCATTCGGTTATTGTGTACGCCACTCGTTTTTTCTACTATATACCCGATCTTTATCTACCCACTTAGCTTCATCTGGCTCTACTTCACGCATGTGTAAGATGATCCAAACTAAACTGTTCGCACTGATACGGTGAGAAGACCGTCGACGCTAATGAACCTTCTGCCTAAGTTAGATCCTCAACCACTGCACGTAGATGCATGCTGTATCCGGATCAACACCACTGCTTCAGTTCGGTTTTCTTAGCTTGAACAGTCCTGTGTGCACACCTCGCAATTGCCTACCAAGTGTCAACTATCCTTGTTCGAATAGGCAAGCTTGACTAGCTTTTTGAGCACAAGCGATATACGAATGGATAGAGCTGATAAACTTTTGGAAAATGTGTAGTGTTTACAATCAGTTCACACGTTCTCCTAATACTTCGTCGTAGGATCACAACTTTCCATTGTCTCATAATGGTGTTGTGCATAGCAGGAAGTGGTATGTGCAAACTGCATTCTACATTAAGACTAGCATCGCAGTTTTTTTTATCGTGCACTCTTTTCAGTCGTAAATGTGTAACAGTTAATTGCTTAGTTTGGCCTGCTTCTTGAGTGTAATTTGTAATATTGTTCACTTTTCTCTACAGAAACTTGGTCTTTGCAACTGAATGTTTTGGTCCTCATCTCCAAATTTCTGTTGGTAAGTTATTTATCGAGTCTAAAAACTAATATCTCAAATCAGCTACAAACGTGACTGTTAGTTACATTCTCTCGCGAGAGCACTCTGACCACTAAAATGTTTGTGGTAAGGATTATCCGTCAAACTGTAAGCCAATCGGTATTCACTCGCCTCAGCTGTACTTGAGATCTGTTCATCTTCGAATTATTTGATTGAATGTTGCAATGATTCTAAAGACAATATTCATTTCGGCCCCTCTGAATGCAACAGTGTCAAGCAGGCAGATGAGTGCAAGTGGATGGCGGGCTGCTAAACCATCATGAACATATTTCACGTTGCTTATTATACTCCTTTTGTGGTAATGCACGCTCTCCTATGTGTAGTATTGACACTTGATTTTTTAAGATTGTTGCCTTCCGTAAAGGAAAGGTGAGAAAAATGATCAAGCACACTACGTGCCGAAACTAGCCATCATCAAACGATTGACTACGACTGTTGATGTGCTGGTTTGAAAAGCGTTTTCACTTAAAGTCGACTCTATGTGCTCAGCACTAACAAACGTTGGACTCATTCAGTTTCTTTGGTGCACTCTCTACTCCCCTCCGTTAGGATTAATAACTATGCAATTCTCGTAGTCACATTTAGTGCACAAGACAGTTAGTATAGGAAATTAGCGAACTGGAACCAAACCGTTGCCATCCAAGACGACAAAGGAAGCTGGGGTGTATGTGGGCACCGTTGACCACGACTACAAACTGTGTCATCCAACATCTCGCTGTGGTACTTCACAGAACTCTGTCCGTTGATATGTTGTCTTTTCTCTGGTTGCCTATGCCCACGAACCTTTCGACGTCGATCGGCGTAACTGAATGTTACATTTGAAAGACAGTCGATCCTCTATCATGCATACCACGTTGTATCTTCAGGCTTGACGAACTCCCCTGCGATTGCGAGAATTCCAGTGAATTGAGCTATGAGGCGTTACATGTGGCACACTGCTGTGCGAAGTAGTTTTTTGGTATATAAATCACGATTCATTTCACATCATTCTGCCGTAGTACTCTTGTTGTTGTGCGTTAGTTGCAGTTTGGTTCTGATCAGGGCTCACTACTGACACGTTCCCTCATTCCGCCGGGAAATTAACTCAGGATTTCGTGATGATGAGAGAATCAACCAACTGGATTATCATGTCCAGGGGTTCGGCCACAATATTTTGCGACCATCACTTAGGTTGTTCGCTCGTTCTCTATGATGATCTGTATTGCATTTATATTAAGATGTTCTGCTGCAAATTGTCTACTGATGTCCCATTATGTCTAGGCAACGTGTGGGTCATGACTTCCCACATATTCTTTTTATTCAATCTGTTGTATGTGATTTTGTAGACAAAAACTGTTTCACTCGAAAACGTCAGGGTTATGTTACAAGGTGTTTGCAGGTACACTATTTCACTCACTTTCGGATTACACGTACGGAGCGATATTCAAACGACTAATGCAATCTAAGTTGGTCAATGCTGATCCACATTTGACAGTTTTCGTATTCAGACGGGATCAGCAGCCAGCATCTTTTGAAAAGAATATTTATACCGGGGTGTTGTTGTTAGAGTTCTCTCCAAACGTGAAAGCTGCGATCGAATACGAGTGATGTGCAATTTTTGACACCCAGATTTCCAAACATTTGTCAATATCCAGTACGTTGTCCGACAAGTTTAATAAATCAGGATTTCTGCTCCGTTGGGAAGTTCCGCTGACGTAGTCCTTGATTGAAGGCGATCGGGTGACGTGATGATGATTATTTATAAATGAATATGATCGTACGTTTAGCTACATTAATACTGTTATACCTAGTGTTGTGTCAGTGGCGCAGAGTATAAACATAGTCTGCACCACTGACTAAATTGTAATAAAAACAGGGTTTATTTTGAAGGGGGTTAACTGTAGGGTATGGCTAAATGTAAAAACTGTGTTAAGATGCGAATGGTCTCCAATTTATATCATCCAAATCTCTGACTACTCCGCTTTAATGAATTATGATTGTTCGTTCCAGGTAAGCGCCCAATCATTTGTGTTTGCACATCCTCACATGTGTGTAATTGAAGGACGATGCTTGGCCGTTGATTTTACATGACAGTCAAATTTATTTTGGGAGTGTCATTACTTCAAATTATATCTGTGTTTGTATTCTTTTTCCAGTTTGTCCACAGTGGGTTTTGGAATCGCCAGCTAACAACTAACCACGGTTTCACTGGGGTTTTTGTTCTTTTGCGAGTTTGTTTCTTATAGCTGACACTGTTTTTTAACATCGGTTGGTAATTTTAAAAATTACTCACTTTTGTTGGTCTATTGAAGTTTTTACTGTACCCTGTTCCTCATCAAAAATCTTTCACATTAAAAGTATCCATTTATACTGCTTTGTTGTCTTATCTTCGGGTTGAGTCAGTATATAGTAATCATAGTTTGTTTTTTTCTCCCTTTGTTTGTTGAAAATTAAAGCTAAATCTCGCTAGACATGCTTATTTGGAACCGTTTTTTGCCATACTCATAGTCAGTTTTATAAGCAAAGTTTCTCTTCATAGTATTCACACTATGGAGCCAGTCGGGGTCTATGAATTCCGGACGTAGAGGCTTTGCAAGAATCCTGAAGGCGAAGAAAAGACACAGACGCGAATAGAAATGATTCAGCAAACCGCGACCACGTTTTAAATAACCATGTAACAAAATAACCTGCTAGTCCTACTGGACAACATCATATTATCACAGTTGGCGCCCACCAGCCATTGTAAGTAGATGTAGACCACTAGGAGTTTAAACAATTCACATTGAGTGAAGCGTTGTTCCTTCATAGTAAATACATTCTGCGACAAGGTTATGCTATTGCCCAATCTTCGGTCTTAGCTACGTTCCCTATCAACAGGGCGAACTTATTTTCGAAGTCAACGGAAAATAGAGGACTATTTTACGTGGAGTAGCTTTGTCGGTTCTAACATGTAGTGTTTTGCTCTATCGTTCACAGCTCTTTGTCCCTTCATGTGTGCACTACGTGAGATCTGTTCATTACTGACAAACGGGACGCCTTGTTTTTATTGTTGTGTATTTCTTGGCACTGCCCGACTTTTTGAAACGTACCACCCATACCTTTCACTCAGCACAGCACAATTCCGTCTAACTGTGTACACTGACTCTCAAAGGCTAGATTAGGCGATCACTAGATTGTGGAAGGCGGGCTCACGGATGATTTCATCTCAGTGGGATAGACGAAGGATTACCTGTTTGCTCCTCATGGGTATGTGACCCAGCAATGTCAGAGTTTCTCACAATGCATGGTGGTGGCAATTCGGCTCATGTATATACTGCCGTTTTATTAACCAATTTTTCCGGTCCCCATCGTCCATCATTTATTCTGCAAGGACTTGTTACAAAATTGTTCACTAGAAGTATCGTCCCTCCAAAATGGCCAGATATATCAAGGGAATAATGCGATGGTTGACCGGCACGCCTCTTTATAGAAGTTTGATTTGCCCAACAAGTTAAAACACTGGATTCCCTCCAACCACTTTGTGAGAGCAGACTGAGGACGTGTTGTACTTTGTCATTTCGTTTGCTCTCATCAGCCGTGGGCATAGAACGTGCGGTTGTATACATGAGACAAATGAAGATGTGTAGTGAATGAACACAAACAACCACACCAGGCAACCCGATGGCTTGCCTCAACCCTTTTTGTGCACGTATTGACGACACTGAAAACTACCTTTTGCATGATTAATTCATACTGCTTGCGTTGTTCATGTTTTGCGGCAGAAATCACAATCGTAATGTTGCGCGTATTTGTAGGCCTTGTGTCACTGGAATGTGCTTTTCGCTGGTACATGTGACGTGATAACTGGCAATTAAAACCTCCCTTACTGTCTAAGGATATACGGGGTGACTGCATACGATCGATCCCAGCGACGGACCCACCGTGAGCCTCCCCGGGTGACCCCGCTCCTAGGATGCTTCTTTTCCTAACTCAATGCAAACGTCATCCGTACCGTCTTTAGACGTTCAATGTAGAATGACTCGATGAGTGGACTTAAGGCTACGTCACGGTTGTGTTCGCAACTTCTTTAATTATTTTGAGAATAAAAAAGTGCCCCCAAAATGGCTCAACGTAATGACTGCTAGTGACATCTAGTTTAATACCAAAGTCGTGCACTTTTTTGCTTAACGTTGTATTTGCCGTAAAACATTGAATTAAAATCTCTCCTTGTTATCTGTTTACCTCCGGACTTGTGACAGTTTGTGTTAATCTTGTATAGTACGCAATACTGCAAGTAGTAACAATGTATTCATCTGATATTTAGGTTCAACCAGTGTACATTGTTTGCTTTTATTAATTACCTTTTAGATACCTGAGTACTTATTTCGGAGTTACACAGCACTTATGTGACTGACACATCGTCCATTTGAGGAGCTTATTCGTCCAGCTTGACGAATTCATTGTTGTGCGAAGTTTTTTGGACGATTCTAAAAACGAAACTGTTTTTGTTGTTTAGGTGATCTACATCCATATGTGTGGTTTCATCGCTCCGTCGATTTTGAGTTGCATCATGGTTTATTTGCGAGTAAAAATGGGAATGTCGGTGATCTTTTGAGTGTCGATAAATCCGCATTCTTACAGAACTACGTTGTGTTTGACAGTTTTAGTTGTGTTACGAGAACTTGTGATGGTCGATACCGTTTGAACCTGATGTCGATCAATCAGCAGCGCAATCAATCGGCGTTATTATTAAATGCAATGATCGCTGAAAAACATGATGCTGGTCTGCTTAATCCTCTTGGCATTACAGCAAAAATGCGCAGACGAATGCTTAGAGCAGTTCAGAGACTTGTCGATAGATTAACAGACAGACAGATTCTGAAAGAACCGGTGAGTTCTATCACGGAGGCGGATTTGTGTAACCTTTGCTCTCTTCTGCCGGATACATTATTGAATGAACCAGTTTGTCTGACATTGACACTAGAAAAGCCGATTTATGTGATTGGGGATCTTCGTGGACAGTTTACTCACCTGATACATTTGTTAAACACACTTGGACATCCTCCTGGAACCCACTATCTGTTTCTTGGGAACTATGCCGATTACGGGGATAAAAGCATTGAAACTTTGGCATTGCTATTTGCCTATAAGCTGCTTCATCCACAATCTGTCTACTTACTTCGTGGAAAACATGAGTGTGATGCAGTTGGACGCGTCTATGGTCTATTTGATCTTTGCCTAAAGCGCTTCTCTCGGCGCATTTGGCATGACATAACTGCCGTTTTCACCTATCTACCAGCTGCAGCACTTTTGGATGATCGGATATTGTGTATCCACGGAGGATTATCGCCTTTGATAGAATTTAGCAAAGTTTGCAGTCCGACAGATCTGAAGACGCAACTATGCGAAACAATTACTCGTCCGGCTGCTCTGGATCGCAACTCCATTTTGACCCACTTAATTTGGTCGGATCCGGATGAAGACACGGTCAACTGGGAACAAAACCCGATTGGAATGGGCTATCTCTTCGGGCCTAGAGTTGTGACTACATTTTGTGACCGACTTGGGATCACACAAATCATACGGTCTAGTGAGATGGTTAGCACGGGATACGCATTTTTTAAAGATCCGAGAATTTTGACCATTTTCAGCGCTCCAGATTTTGCCAGTCAGTACGGAAATGATGGTGCCGTTGTGCAACTGTTTCGTCAGACAGGCGAGGAAATACAGTGCAAAATTAAGATTATGAAGCCAATCATTCATATGCGCTGTAAGCAAACCACACGGATAAACGTGCTTTTCGAAGAAGTCACCTTCGAGTTAGGCAAACATGGTGCTATTGTTTGACCAGTTTATAACTGTTAGTGGTTTACCATGAGGTAAAAGCAAGTGAACAAATTCCAGCAATTGATCACTGTGTCAATAGACAACATCAGAGCGTTGTTAGATGAAGCTTGTGTATATCTGTTCTAATTTTCGATGTACAAGATCTAGCCACTAGTTTAGTCGCATAGCGTGCGACATAAGCGCGAGTACTTGTGGATACCCATGTGGCAGGTGGGCTGACAACGTGTTAAAGACGATGAGTTTGTATTTTCGCATGAAGCGTGTTTGTAAACTAAACACCAACAATATAGAACGTGTGCGGTCGAAGTACTGTGTAACCTACAGAGAAACAGCTACGTACGAATGTGGTTATACTTGAGGGAAATACGGTATTAGAAACAAGTACACCTCCATTGATCGATTGTACGTTGTGTTTGCATATTCCGATAAGTTCGAGAGGCGAGCTGGTAAGACAAGAATACGGTGGACTGTTTACAACTGATTAAAGTACTGGTCTGCCGTGTGACATTATCACGGGTTGATTTTGGTGACAAGCAACTTTCACCGAAGCTCAAAGCGGGCGCAAGTGTGTCGGCACTACTCAACGGCTGAAGCGCATACGTGGATTGGTCACTCTACTGCGTATGGTTGACAAAAACATCCGATAGGCAGCAGAAGATCAAATAAATGTTAAAATAGACTGATCTGTGAAGCTTGAAATGACTGACAGGTTTATGCACGCTTCTGAGTTTGTCTAAATCTCTTGTCTACTTGCCAGTGTCATTATATTCATCACAGACTGGCTGACAATCAGTGAGTGTAAACTTGAGTGCAGTAGGCCGAACAGCTGGATTGTATGAACGATTAAGTAATAAGGCAAAAGGAAGAGGAGGAATTCGGTAAACCCTTAAAAGCTGTGGCGTTGCATGACACCAAACATCAGGCAGATCGCTCATCTCTTCAATCAGAGTAATAGCGACCGACAGCATCAGAGTCATCCCATGAAAAAGCCCTTGGAACATGTCTAAAGCTGCCCAAAACATAGAAGACGGTTGCTCTCTGGTGCTCCAGACTTATAACAATCAAGGCTCGCGCAACAGGAGAAGAGATTTTTTCATAGTGAGAGGTATGTCGGGAAGTAGAAGACGGTTAATACTAAGCTCCCCACATGGACGTATCATAAATCCTCAAGGATCTTGGAATGGTCTAGCCGAAATCGGTGCCTACGCAACTTAGCAGTCACACCAAGAATTCGATTACAGAACGACCGATAGACTATTCCCAGATGTGGGGTGATCACGGGAATGTTACAGACAGTTCATTCGGTGGCAAATTCTGTGGACACCGATTTCGTGGAAGTATCAGAATCACTCGCGTAGTTTCCAATTTTGTCAATCGACGCTGTATCTCCATTCTGTCAGTATCAGACACTTCGGTTTTGTCGTCACAAACCGCGACCACATCGGGTTTGGTGAGCGAAGTTTGCATTGGTACTCGTAGCTTCTCGTTGGATTTGTAGCCGGGATTAGACAGTCTCTTCACCAGGTCACTGGTCGTGCTGTTGGACTCAGCGCAACACGTGCCGTTTGTCAGTTGAGCGAAGCTTTCCGGTTAACTGCGGTTGCCCCAGCAGTAAACTGAGTGACCATCTTGAAAACCAGTAGATTCTGGGGCTCCGATCTTAAGTACGACTTCGAAGTTGGATAATTCTCATGAGGCAGCGAGAAAAGTGCACTCTGCACCTAGTGAAGAGTGGGAGCAGACCGCGTCCTGAGGTTTCCAACCGTCGGATGTATGATGAGGCTCGTCCAGTTACGCTATCTGAACTTCGCCGTTGTTCATGACACTTACACTGTGGACGTGCACCAGAATGTGGATATCCCCCTTGCTAGAACTAAAAGACTAATCTCTGCCCATGTTCTATTGGATTGGACACCAACTGGATAGCAGTCTCTCCGCTTGGAATTCGCGCGAGGTGAGGATGGTGACGGTTAATCGCAGAACACTTAGTCCACCGAGACGAAATAGTGTGTACTAGCTGTGACTGAGTGATGCGTCTGGGAGATGATTCAATGTCAAATGGACTGATGGGTTTCTATAGTCCACGTAGTTGAGTTTGCTGATGTGGATTCTGTTCAACACCAGCGAATTATTCATTCTTGGTACCGGATTTTCTCAGGTAAGCGATCTGGTGCGGCTTCAATGGTACTCGGGTAATTTCAACCAACTTCGCATAAACTTGCAGTCCGTGATTAGTAACCACCACATATCCGGGTGAACCGGTTCCCTAAGCATGTCATCATATTAGAGACGCCTATTGATTGAGTCGTTCCCTATATATGAGGTATGAACGCCCAGGTCGGTCGCCTTGGTGAGGCCGAATCTCGTTTAGGTGGCAGGTTTGGGATAGCATCACATCGCTCCGACAACGGCGGGCGACTGTTGCAGCTGTGCGCCGTACATAGGCTGTTTTTAGCCAGCACTAGTTTTAGGCATCGTGCACGTCATTGCTATACTTGGCGCCCTCCCTCTCTGAGTCAGACCTGGTCTCAGATAGACCACATAGCTGTTAGTTATAGGTGGCGGGGTTCCA
>QNGE01007532.1:0-22515 GCA_008508345.1 Paragonimus westermani | reverse complement strand
TTGAGAGGATAATAAAGGTGCACATAGCCCAGTTCTTTAGGACACATGACCTGGTATATCTCGCAGATTTTTCGGTCTGTACCGGGTTTTTGACCGTTCGCTCGTCGCTGAGGTTTCCCTCGTATATCTGATAATGTCTGGAATGGAGATAAACGTGCAATTTCGGCTGTTTTATGGAAAAGTATGGGGTGCTTATATGTCGTTTGAGGAATGAGGTCTATGTAATCCTTTTTGGACAAAGACTTTTTGCGATGCCTATTTTTTATTCGGTTGACAGAGTATACATAACGCTGTCAAATATTTCGTATAGCTATCTGTGATAAATGGGTAGTCATCAGCCACTTTCAGATTGATTACCACGTGATAGGCGGAACCACGTACGGCGATTCGGTCAGTTTGCTATATAGTCCATGTTTTGGAATAAACTAAGGTTGCTAGATGGTTATTAGGAAGAGTTTGATGTAGAAGAGGCGAAATAATGGTGATTCGAGGTCATAATGTGATTGTGTAATAGGTACTTGGGAGGTATTCCTGTGGTTTTTCGGGAAGTTTCGTGTGAACAGTTCTAATATGATAATCAGTGGTGGGTTAATACCGGCCACCACTGATTATAACGTGAAGTCATATCAGGATGAATGGAGTATTACAGGTGGGCACACATATAAATGGAGACGAATACGTGTGGATTATGAGCTGTTTTTATCCATGTGCGTATTACAAACGTAATGATATATGGAAGTAGATCAACTGGACCTTGAGCATTTGAAACATCGATCCACATATGACCTCATGACAGGCAAATTAGTATGACGTCAAATTTTTGGACTGAATCTTTGAATCAAGGGAGCCATCTTGTTTATTGCTACGTGCGTCAGAGTTTCGTAAACTAGGATCACCTTTCTTGACCACGCCCTTTTTGGTAGCAGGTTACACATTTGTGCCATTTTCAATTGTTCGATGTTCTCTTTCGTCTGTAATTACCTGCAATGATCTCGCATAACCCAGCGTGTTTCTCACAAGTACGTTGAGAAATATACGTTTGTATTACCATTATTAATACAAACCAGTTGGTTCCGGTAGTGTTACTGTTCTTATTCTGCTGCCAAATGTCTTGAGTAAAGTTCTGGTTTAGGAGAAGCGAGAGACGCTTGGTTGTGACAACCAGCCTTATACTGCCTAGGTGGTGGGCCTGAGTAAGTGTTTAGTTTAACCAGGAGTAGTCTGTAATCTTGATCCAGCGTCTTATCGAGTGATACACCTTTATTGAGACCGGTACGGACTTTTCTCCACCCTGACCCCCAACGTAAACTTCCCTCCCTTAGGATAACACTGTCAGAGTCTGACCAGGCACCCGCATAATAATTTCGTCATTCGAACACTCAGGTCCCTCGGAACTTCATCAACAACCAATGTCATCTAGCAGTGCTATCTGCTCTCCCACTGGTCTCTTTCCTGGAATCCGTGAGTGTCGTTTCAGTCATGAGGTGCCCGTCACAAATGCTCAACGACAAATCCCAAGCCTTAGCACTAACAAGTTAAGACGGATGATCTTCGTGCAATAAGTAGATTACTAGTGACCACCGGATACCAAGCAGGAGTCCATAGAAGTTTCTATGGTACTACTAAGTGAGCACTAAAAGGCGCGAAACAAATAGCCAAATGCCTCATTTGTGGCAGCCAACAGCAACGTTGAACTGATGCCATAAGTATACAGATCGACTGCTGAAACCTGAGCATACATTATAAACTAAATTCAGAGTTACCTACCAAGTCCATTCAGTAAATTAAACGGGACAACAGAGGTCCCTCTCATGAAACGGCAGTCACAAAAATCAAGTGGATCGCACAAACACTTTAGAATCAGAAAACTAACGTTTACACTTGAGTAGAAGCATCAAGAGCCAAATACGAAATCTGAACATCGGAGACACCTACTGAGTCTCCAACAAATTCCTCAGCCGCTGGTAGTGCAAGTCGATGACCACCTTCTTATGAGGATCACTTCCTTCCCTTTCCAGCAACCTGGGTAAAGGTGGCCTCCTGACACTCTATGTAGCCCTGTTCGTGTACAGTGAGATAATGTTTTTGTTTCTTCGGGTTCGAAGGTAGATGTTTGTTGTCCCTACTAATTTCACCCTGGGTATTATATGAACTAATCCTCGTCTTACATTTTCAATGTCTATATTGCTGGCTCATATCGCAATGTTAGGTTCATATCTTTCTTTGCGATTGATAAGATTTCCACGTTTATATCAGCCTACCGTCAGACTAAGAATCACTGATCGGCTCTACAAAACTAACCTCCACCAACGCGCTTTCTGGTCTTATTCGTTCGGGTTCACATTGGATGCAGCATGTTGTGCAGCACCAGCACTAGCCAGTTAGACACAAGGGCTTTACTCACAATTTTGCTGGGCTTATTCTTTCGGTTTTGCACGTGTTTTTTACGTGTGAGCAGAGCTGCAAGTAGTGCGACTCAAGCTACTTATGTTGGTGGGTGTGCACATACGTCCTTTGGCCCCGGCAACTGCAGTAGTTTAGTCCGGAAAATGTGCCCCAACCCAAGTGTTACTGGCGGCAGCAGTGTTGGCAGAACGTCATTCGCTGTTAGATTAATAAATATCAAGAGTGCCTAGTGGTTACCGTTCGTGCCTTTTAGAACGGAGCGTTTGATCATGTGCTATCGAGCGACAAATATAGGTGTAGTTATGTGTGACTGGGGGTGTTCGTAGTAATAGTGAGCTTTTAGTTTCACGTTCCCTTATGATGTTGGCTGTGATCCAGCCACCTACTCCGCAGAACATCAAGTTGCCTCCAGAGGCTGTTAATCGTACAACCCGGGCCCCGGAAATTGAGGTTATTGAGGAAATTTGGATAAACCTGAGCGTGTATGCTTCAGATTTTTGTCGCTCATGTTGTGAAGTCGTTTACGGTCATCATGATCCTCAGGTCTACCGATCATTCTCAAACACTTGCTTGATAGCCTCACGGTGGTGGGATGCATCTATAAAATAGACGTCTGATATGGCAAACCTGAATGTAGAGAACTTTGTTCTAATGCCCATTCGCCTAACTTGTGATGCCTTTTCGAATCACGCCTAACTCAGCATCACTTTTACTGTGTTTTGGCCAACTTGTGCTCCCCTGACTTCCGTATCAGCATCCGGGACGTCATCTTCAGACCGCTTCTTTTTCCCGTGCGTATCAATGGCGTCATCTCTTAACTGCTTGTTCCGCTGTTATTATTTGCTAATGATTCCAGGCTCCGCCGCCCTGAAATGCTGCCAATCATCCCAGAGGTGGAAGAACTCTATTCGCCTGGTTTCACCCTTAGCTCAACTTCCAATGTGAAGAAGTGAAAGACAGTGCACATTTGACAGAGTTTATGGACAGCCCACCATAATAATATTACTAGACTTCTGCCTATATGTAATAAAGGAGATTTGGGCATGTTTAGTGGAACTCCTCTCGATTCACCGCTTATCCAAACTTCAACGAAATAAAAGATCTAACAGGTGTCAAACCCAGACGTCCCACTGAATATATTGCATCAGGATTGAATGAACAGTCTCGGTGCCACGTCCTCCGTTGTGCACTAGTTTCCTTGTTTTGTGATGCACCAATTAACATGATTTGTGACTGTGTGTGCCAGCATGATCAGTCAGTGATAGTGCGATTTCATTAATTCCGCTATACGTCCATAAATTCGGATTCTGGTCTTATGAATATGAGATGTCTACCGCGACCGGCACGAGGTCTTCACTGCATTACTTGTATTGAATGTTTCAGCTCGAACATGATTCCTAGGGATATCCGAATTCCCGAATTCCGAGGACTAAGGCACTCTAGTTTCCAACACATTTCAGCTTATAAGAAGGAAGGTATGCCAACAAAGCCAGTTGGACCTCATGACTCGTTGGATCGCTCTTTTACGTGTTCCACTCAGCATGTTTTAGGCTTGCCTATAGCGACTTCATTCGATCTTACCTCGGGAGTATCTCCAAAGCAATAAATCCGTACCTGAGGAGGAACAATGAAGGGTATCCTACATGTGCACAACACGTCCCATGAAAACGGGTCTTAATCAACTACTGTGCATTCTTTGAAGTTTTGAATGTTTGGTTCGTTTTTTCTCAACTTTCAAGTCTCCCAAACCACTGACGCCTCTTCAGCATCTTCGCAAACGTTAACTTGAGTAGTCACGCTTTGTTCCTGTGACACGCTTGCCGTGTGTGAAGCTTCTTGAACGATAGCGCTGTTTTAACAGCTCACATTTCTGCCTTTCAAGCGTATTCACATTGATTGTTCTCTTCTCATCTCGGTTGGTGCACCTGCCTTGACTTCGAGCTTGTTATCAGTAGGTTCCAAATTACTTCGAATTTTGAACTTAAGTTGCTTCTGTAGTTTAATTTTCTTTTCTGAGGGTGATTTGCATTAAGTAATTCAAACATGTGACCATCTTATAAACGTTCCAATCCCAAACTGACTTCGTTTGCCAATCATTTTCTGGTGAACTGTTTATGAATCGGGTCATCTGAGGCCTGACTGACTTCTTGCCAGTAACATACCCTGAGCTTTTTATCCTTGCCTTAACATGCAATGTACCAACAAGGTGGTGTTCAGGATATGTTGCGCACGGTTCGAAAAAGGCCAGTCATTATTACGTGCTAGTGCATATCCCGTTTTTACAATTTGATCACTGAAATTTACGTACTACTTGTTGAATTTTTCCATATTTACTTGCTTCTAGACTTTTTTAACATAACCCATTGATAAAAGTTGTATATCATATGGGAATGCCCGCTAAGCCAGATAAAATTCCAGAAATTGCCAGTCCTCAAACGATCATTCCTGCGCAAAAGAACATGTTGACGATGAAGAAAGGTGTAAAATCGTTAGATTGTTCAGTCAACAACTGCCCCACCGCTGCTATCGCAGCGGAGATCGAGGCCGCTGCTAAAACGGCAGTCTCAACAGCAAATCGTAGCACATCACTCAAGAGGAACAACACTGAAGTATGTCCAGTTTCCATTACCAATGTATTCGTGGATCAGGCTAAAAAAATAAAGGAATTAAAGGCTGGAATAGCAAATATACACAGTAGAAACGAGGAGCTTGCGAAATTTTGCACAAATTAGATTCGCTATCGTGCACTATAAATGCCTCAAGTAACATCCGCCATCAGACCACCCCTAGTCACAAGGACCTTGTAGCCGCCGGAACTCTTATTGATCTTACTCAAAGCCTGTAAAATGGCAGAACAAGGGTGTTACTGTTTAAGACTCCCCAAGAAACTACAGCAGAAGCACTGTCCATTGTTGCTACAGTTCACAAGTGAACTTGTAGCGAACGAAGTTGTCAGAGGACGAGAGGGAAATCAGGCGTGGCACAAATTTCAAGTCCATAAAAGTTTTCGGTGACAAGACGCCACTCCAAAAGGAAATATTGCGAGCCAATATTTCCCGAGAAAATAACACAGTCAACAGTCGCATTGATATGACTGCATATATCGACTACTTCACGAGTTCTCTGGACCCGCAAGCTACAGGTGGAAACGCCGTTGCGTCGCCGGTCCAGGCAAACACTGGAGAACAAACCACATTTAGCTTCGATAACGCCAGGCGCCTTCAAGTTTCCGCAACGAAACTGCCTGCTATTGCTAGAAACATATCTTCTAGCGCTCAACGTCTCCCTCTGTCAACCGCAGCCTTGACTAGAAAAAGTCCTAGATCTAAGGCATCCATAATTATTCAGAACATTGGAAGAAGCAGCTGAAATGCCCCCGATAATGACGCCTCTGCGCGAGCAAGGCTACCCACTTCTTATCGGGAAAATTTATCTCCGTTATATGGAGTAGTCGGAAATACCAACAAGAAGTCCAGAACACCTGAACAATGCTCTCAATCAACAGTAAGACATGTAAGGTATTTACCAGAGCACAGTATTTCGGATTTGCAATATAAGGGTAAACCAAAAGAACTTTACGAGCGTCATGAATCTGGTTCTGAAAACCACATTCTAAGAAACAACGCTTCGCATGTAGAACCGCACAATTTGTCTCTCACTGCTTCCAGGTCAACCTAATACTATACTAGGGGGTTACGGTTACCATCCATTATCTGGTAGCTCCGTAGTAACTCATCATCTTACCCGAAATATGGGTGCTACCAGGAGCCAAGTTTCCAGTATGTATACCCCAGCAAGCACGTCATCACCTTATTATGTCAACAACACAAATGTATGCCAACCCAGTCATTTTTAGTGCAACCTCGATAATTCATCAACCGCCACCTGGCACCCCTCCCCAAGCCCCACACTGCCATCACTTCATAATGGCACTCTTCCAGCACTTCCCATCATCTAACGGAAACTTTTACGACGTCCACTAAACTATGAGCAAAAACTCGGTAAATTCCTTAGATCAGACCATTCCATTTGATATTTCGCAACCCATTGCCCCATTTATCATGAAGTTCCTTAGAAGTTTATCTGTTGTATCTGACAAAGAAGAATTTTGTAAGTTTGTTACTAATGAACGCAAGATCGTTGGTTGGTAAGATGCATATTTTCAGATCCTTCGTCTTTTTATCTAATCTCCATGTCATTCTCGTAACTGAGACGTGGTGCTCTCCTGACACCACTGACAGCCAGATGAGTGTCGTAGGATATCTCATGTTTCGCAGGGTTCGTCTCACTGGACGAGGAGGTGGATGCATCGTTTACCTAAAAGAGCAATTTTCCGCAGTAACCCCTGATGACTTTATAATACTTCCTAACCTCGAGAACTCGTTGTGACTAATGGACCCTTTTGGTCCTCTCGAGATACTTATAGCATGCATCTAAAGACCGCCTAACGCTGCCAACAATGATTTGACTGATCTTGTGGAGATGATGAATAATGTGTTCAACATGCCTTGTGAAAACAAACTAGTAGGCGGTGACTTTAACATGCTTAATATTTCCTGGACCCCATTCTCTGCTCCAGCCTAACAGGCCGAATTTCTTTCATGCATTCAACCAAATGGTTGGAACCAACATGTCCGAACGCCCACCGGGGGCATATTTTGGATCTTATATATTTACCATCGGTATTTTTTCTGTAGAGATATCTTTCTTTAACAATCCCCAGGAGGCGGCCATAATGTTGTCATTTGTCTGTTCGACTTCAGTATGTCTACCAAACCGACAGTTGTATTCTACTGTCCGATCAAGTTCATTGATTAAAATGCCCTTCTCCCTACTAAGATCCTTAGACCGGAATACCTTCTTTCGCACATCAGATCCAAGCATAGCAGCCGGAGAATTCATCAGACATCTAACGCTTTGTATCGACGTTTTGGCCCACATTAAATCAAAACGTGTCGGTTCGTATGTACAAGGTAAAATCCTTACTGCAAAAGAGGCAGACAAACTGAAAATGCTTGAGTCGAGGTACAGAAGAACACTAAACTTTCCCCGGTGATGTAAATGAGCAAAATGTTTGAACACATAGAACATCGGACACAACTCCGTCAAGTAAACGAAGGGAAACTCGCGCTTAGTAGTAAGCAGAGATACATGAAACTAGTGCAACTACTGAGACGGAGAAATTCCACGGGGACGCTGCTATAAGAATTATTACTCTCAAAGGCAAAAAGGCTGCGTATGCTAAAGTTGAACCTGACGCTGCTGTATAAACTCATACATTCGAACGTGATTACCACAGCGTTTACCGTCCACTTACAACACAACCCTCCATATAGTCTAAGAAATGAGGGTTCCAACTTGCCAACCGTAATATCCCGAAAAATATGCCAGCAAACTCCTTCCTTGTAAAGTATTCCTACATTTGGAATAAACTTCCAAATGAAGTCAGAGCCAGTAACAACATTCAGCGTTTTAAAAAGGGTTTGGACAGCTATCTTACGTTAACAAACACAATGTCTATTTTCAAGCTCTCTGTATCACCTGATGACATTTTTGAGTGTAGTTCGAGAACCAATTAGCCGTCAGACGGCGTTCTCAGTAACCTGTTGTTGTTGCCACAAAAATCAGGTTTAGTAAGATATCATCAATGCTGGACTTAATCATCACTCGTCATGACAGAGAGGTCACAAGCCCAACGCCTGCAGAACCTCTGGAAAGAACGGTCACACGACGGTTTACTTCTCGCCCAACTGATTTTTCCGGTTAAAACTGGTGTACCAGGCACAATTTTTCATCGATTCGGTCATAAGAAACCGATGGTGCGCGAAAATAGAAAGACCTAGGAGCCATCAGTTTCCACAGAGGACGTCCACAGTCGATGGGCAAACTACATCGCCGTCCTACAAGCACTCACAGACAAGACTAGCCTCCATAACTTCGGTAGAGGTGGTGGGAAGCCAGAGGTTCGTTTCAGAGTCGACGGAACGTTTCAACCTAGGCATACGGCTTTGAAGTCACATGCTTGAAAAAAGGGGTTTAAAAACTCCAGTATATACAAGGCGGCTCAGACCAAAATGTTTAAGACAACAAGGAGTACTCACCTGCTGCACTCGCTCAACCTGGCGTGGGGAGTAAAACAGTACCTTAAGAAGGTTCACGGTTAGACCCAGTCGATTTCCCTTAAGAAGGGAACTCGGGACTACACCTTCCCACATCGGAGAGACCACATCATCTGACAAGAGCATAGCGGACGCGTTTGCGACACAATTTCAAAGTGCTTTTGTCGGGTGGATAATGAAGTGCCTTATCTTCTTTCCAACTCTAAGGGCGCGGTCATACGGATGAGGACGCTACGCCTCAGGATGCTGGGCGAGCGATGTACTTGATGAACAACATAAAGTCCATGGGACCCGACAACATTCAGCTGGTTATCCTAAAACCATCGGCCAAACCTCTGGATTCATCTTTTTACCCATGTTCAGTTTCACATTGAAAGCAGGGGTGGTTACGGGAAGGTGGTAAGAAACCATCATAGTTCCCAAATTCGATGACACTGATCGATCAGTTATCGGAAATTAAGGACCAGTAAGTCTAATTAGCGTCGTCACAAAAACCTAGAGTGCATATTACGAGAAAGTATTTATAGATTCCTCTGTACGCAAGAATTTTTAACATCTCCTCGGCATGGCTTCCTAAAGGGTAGATCTTGTCTCGCCAATCTGCTAACGATTTTAGACACTGTTACGGGGAGGCTGGATGCGGAATAATTGACCACGATATGTTAGCTAGATTTTTAGAAAGCCTGCGTTTCTGCCAACCACAGGTCGCTGGGTAGGAAGCTGCAAGAACTTGAGATATACCGTACAATCTGTAGGTGGATCCAGGAGTTCCTAGCTGGGAGGTCGTATAGGAAAAGAGTGAGAGGATTACGGTTGAGTGGAAGTGCTCCGTTATGTGCCGTACAACAAGAACTGAACTTCGCCCTCTGCTCTTCCTGGCTTGCATAACTATCTTCAACGATAACCCAGACAGTCAACGTTACCTGTATGCAAATGGTGCAAAACAGGTTGGGATTCTGTCGGCCCCCAACGTTCCCGTGGAGACCCCTTGAAAGCCTAATAATGAATATCTAAGTGGGACTCACCGGTGAACGTTCTAAAAAGCCATATCTTTGCTAATACTCCCTAGTCAACCCCCAGGTACTTCAAGGGTTCGCATACATAAACAACTAAACTAGCAACGAGACAGCAAATTACAGTCTTGGACATCCAAGTCGACAGCACGTTTATTTCACCTCCCCAACGTTCCGCGTCTGCTATGGAAGCACAGCGAGCATTATATCGGCAGGAATGCGCCATCTTTACACTTATGTCTAGTAATTTTCAGCTCGTTTCACTGGATCATATTTCGATCCCATTTGAGTCCAAGCTTTAACACCATATATTAAGAGGGACATTGCGGTCCAGGGATACTTTCAAGAGCTCGCGATGCAGACATGCTGGAGCAACTTATTTTCCCTCTCTGTACTAGTTTGAAGTGAGATAGTTGGGGGAACTGATAAACTGATTGTGTCCGGTTGTTTTGGGCCTCCAGCAGAGAACATGTCGCTGAATCGTTCAACGACAATTCAAGTTCATACAGAGATGCGCGTAGACTGTTTATCTAACGGATGCCTTTTCAATATCCAACGACAGAGAAGATAATATATCTTCGAAACGGTTGATGATGAGACGTTTGCAGAAACTAGATATAATGCAATACTATTTGAATCACTGTACAAGAAATTTGATTCCCTCAACTCGAGTGTGAAAATCCTCGGAAATCAAACGAAGAGCCTGCCTGTATAAGGAATTCGGCTAACTCAAACAAATGATCATTGGTTGGCTCGGAGCAAAACGGCTGTTCGTGCTTCGGGAGGAAGTGAGAATTATGAGCCAGTCACAAAAATTCATCGGCGGAAAGCGTCTGATTTTGACTTTTGGGGGTTTACAGGACGGGGACAAAACAATGGGGAGGGGAACAGCAAGAGTAGCTGATGTAAGAATAAAGATGAATAATGCGGTTTACCCAGGGAAGATAGCAAAGCATACGGCTATCCTTCAACACCGATCAAACAAAGTTTAACAATATCAGAATAACGTCACAGACCGTAACAAAACCAACGCGTGTGCATTAATTGTTTAGGGTGCTGATACCTGCGTACGTCGCCGACCGATTACTCCACTGGTGAGTAACATAATTAAAGAACTAGGTCGGTATGTATTAAAAGCAAATACATAACGAATTTTGCACAGTCGTGCAAAGTTCTTGACACATGAACGGGTGTAATTGAAAGTAGGACAGTCGTTTTTGCTAGTTTTTCCAAGCTGTTTTCTGAAGGTCACTGCGGCGATGGCGGAGTCCTGTTCGCTCCCCGTCGGCCATCTTTGTTTTTTGCTGCTTGTCTTCTATGGTTGCATTCACGACTAGCTGATCGTACGCTTTTTCCTGGTAAGTTTTTGGGTTTTTCCGAACACATTTAAAGATCCACATCTCAAAACTTTAGTCTCAATCATTTTTATTTCGTAATATCATCTGGTGGTTGTACTCGCTCGCGTGGTGTAGTATGCACTAGGTCGTGTTAATTGGCACGATGTGTTGGCTGTCTGGTTGATACTTCTGGGAATGTATAGTCTTATTTGGTGTCCCATTTGAGACTTTCTGGCGCGTGTTCTGACCTGTACATACGTTTCTACTCGATTCACTGCTCCAGTTCTGTGGTTCTTTTCTACTGGCAACGCGGAAGCGTACTCACCGTTGTTAATCATTTCTATTGTTTATGTTTCCTTGAGATTTGCTGTGGTGTTATCAGGTTGGCTGTACATAGGTTGTAACGTGATTCCCATGTTCCTTTGTCTGTCATGCCATTCTGATACCAGCCTTTGGTTCCCGGCGCATTCAGGTTTCCACCGGCCACAACTCTCGTGACAATAAGCTGTGCACCAGTTTTCCTTTTGGACTTTAACTGATAACTGTCTGTATCCTTTGTTCTGAGTTTTTGGACACTCTTAACATACAGTTGGAGCACTGAGCCTGGTTTGGTTTTACAATATGTGTTCACTTAAACCGATCATTGTTGTCCCGTTCGTCAATGTCGTTGAGGTTTCGAGAATGCCGGGTTGACGAATGTCTTTCCAAATGCCGTTTTTGGATCCATGTTGTTGACTATCTCGCGGTCACCTGTGAATTGTTAAGCAACGAAAAACGGGTTTATAGTGTAATTTTTCCCGATACTGGTCACTCAGAAAAATTCAAAAGTGGGTTGAGTATTGAACCTATGCCAGTTCATTTTGCACCAACCTAGTGTCAATTCATTTCACACGTGCTGGAACTTACATTGTGAGTCCACTTATTTAAACAGGCAAATAACCAGCTTTTTATTTTGCCCTTCTGCTGACGTATTTATTTTTCGGTCCTCGTTGGTAGCACGCATGCCATTTTTGTGTAGTTATTGGCGGTGGTGTTGACGGGACAGACCCACAGTTCTAACTGTTTTCGTTTGGTTACCACTTTGATCTTGTCAGCTGTTTGCTAGCATGTCCAACTCAAAGGAAATATTGAAATAAGTGAAAAAATTGATTGTGTGATCAAATGAAAGCAAACAAGTTGCACATTTTATTGCAGTAACTACTTCGACTCCATTTATTGTTTACGGTTCTACACTGGCATGCTTGAGCACTTTTCAATCGCTTTCTACATTCAGAAGTCTCAGACGTTACCATTCTTTAATGCCTTCGTGTAACATGTCATATGTTACGACCGGTAGTTCGTTTGTCGACATTACCAACGTGTGGTCGATGCCTTGTTTCGCCCGAGTAGTATGAGGTCTTCTTGGAGACCAGGGGGTTTATGTTCCTAAAACGTGTTCACGTAAGGGTAACAACGCGCTTCACATTTTTGAGTTGCGTTCAACTCAGTGTCACGTTTTTTCGCTTGTCAGTGGCTCACGTAGACGTCCGAGTCTGAGCAGCTGAAAGTCTGTTAATCAGATATGTGGCTGTTGTTGGTAATGATGAGCGTGGTCTTAATCCGTAAACAAAGGACGCACTATTACGTGAGTTGAATTATTCAGTGATAGACTCACCTATTACATACAATCTATCTCTTAATTCGACCGTTTACACCATCAGAAATTCGGTTAGGTGAGGTCGGTGGTGACTTGCTAAAATACCCTACCACCAACCCTCGTTCAACTTATACCCACGGGGCACCCATGAAAATTTTTTGACAGTTGTCGCCAAATGTCCCGTGCTGAACGCTATCGATAGCTAAGTGTCAAAGTTCATGTCCATAGCGAGTTGCCTGACTTTATGCGATGTGCTTGCATGTGAGTTTACAGATGGTGCTGGACACAATCGTTTTCATCACACTACATCTCGGTTGTTCGTTTTCAAGGTATGCTCACTCTGACACAGCCACCTTTAGTTGTTGGGTCCCACACCGTTCCCTTCTCTCATCTCCTCCCTTCCTATAAAGGGTTCGTTTGTTTCTGCATGACTGAGTGGCGGTTAAGCATCAATGAGGACCACATATGTACTGCTGTCTGTGGTGGTGCTGATTCGTTTTCATAGTGAGATGGGAATACAAACGCGCTCCAGCAGTTATCTACCTTTTTGATATGACGGGGGGGATCACTTTTGGCAACTGACTCAAGTCGTCCTGCATGATCCAGTAATCGGGCTGCCTGCAGGCGACTGCTAGACCCAAGTTGTTGCAACAAATGTTTCACCGGAAATTATGCACCCGAGGTCTATCGAGGTCACGACTGCTCATATCGTGATTCTGTTGCAACTAGCATCCACCGGCTACAACCGTGAACGGGAACAAACGTGCATTCAAGACAGGAAATTCGATAGTGCAACTTGGTCAACTCAGTGTATCAAGTATGCTGTGGTTGATAAAACTGGTCAGATTAGGGAAAACGAAAGTGGCACCACTGAGAGCTACAGATCCATATAGACGTACATTAACCGTTGTTCACTATCATCCGTGCCAGCTCGTTCTTTGTGTGTGCACACTTCACCTACACACCGGGATGTCAGTCGTTTTTTCTTAGTGCACATGCGGTTCATGAGTGCAGTCGACCAGGGAAGAACCTGTCGAAATCAAACGAGTACCGTTGGCCCGAGTTTAACACACGCCGAAACGGAGTCGGGTTTCACACGGTGTGTATTCGGACCCTGCCAGCAGCTTTATGCTGGGGTCCACCAACGTCTGTCTACTTTGTAACCTAACGTAGCTGTATCATTGGGTACTATGCTGAACTTTGTTCGCCTCCGGGGGGGTAACATGGGGTACCAGTCGCGTCACAGGCTGAAGTGACCATCCTTATTGCCCAACGTTCCTGCAATAATTTAACTGGAGAATTACACGGGTGTTGTGAATTCGTTTGCCAGATGCAGTTTTAAAACCACGACGTCCCGATGTGCTGTCATTCTTGCACTCCGAAGCGCTCGGGAGTGGAGCGAATTTAGGTTCTCCAAAAGCTTCACTTGAGCTGGACTACCAAACCTCAGGAGGACATAGTAGCAATCTAGGTTAATGGCTGAAAGGTGTTCTGTCGTGTTTGTATTGAGTTCACAACCTGTTACTGTACTCTTAATTCAACAACAGAAGTCCCGCCCCTCCCTCTCTACATTTAGTAAAGTGAAGGTGAGAAACCATATGGCATGCAGCTATGGAGTTTGTTCCATCGATTCAGATTTGAGACTGTCAACGCGCTAGTAACTGTATAACGTTTGCAGTACGTGCCCTGAATTGGTGAAATGTGCCTACGTTTATGGGTTGTAACGATTCTTGGTTACTTTTTGTATCGTTTCTTTCGGGTATATTCGGTGCCAGGCTCCCACCAACTGACAGTTTATTTTTACTCGCTGTCTCAAGTTTGTCGATAATTTCTGCGTTTAGCTTCTTCAGTCTTTTGAGCAATTTGTGGTACTCATTTCTTTGGCCGTACGCGTTCCACGAGAATGCTTGTTGAAAGGTATGAGTTCGCGATTCCCGCTGGATGGAATGGTCAAGTCCGACATCCTTTGATCTTCAGCATACTGTATGGATGCATTTTAGTTAGATTCACACGAATACGGCTCCATAGTTGCGCGTCCCCTGCTTCCTAACCTTGGATCATGGATGATGCGCTTCAGCGTTCGGTAGGGCTGGTGGTCGATTTCTTCTCGAACTGGTGAACACTGGGTAGGTGGGCAGTCATCACGGATGTTCCGGGAACTTCCACCCAGACATTGGTTTTCATGCGCTTTCGATTTGAGCTCTCATGAGACAACAAACAATTAGGTTACTCATCTGGAAATTTTAATCTCGATGCCTTAGTATGACTTATCAGCGTCCAATGGTGATAATTGATTTACCCCCCTTGTATTTGTCTACAGTTGTTGCGAAGTGAACTCCAAGTGCCTGCCCTAGAATGTCTGGGGCGATTCTTTCTCTGTAGTTATCAACAGAATTCCTTCTATTTTCAGGTTACCGTAATGCTTTCGGTGAAGTTCGATCGAACCGTATGTGTGCATTTAGATCAACGGGGAGGTGTAAATTCCGTCCTTGGGTCATTTCCAAAGTTGAGCCTACAGTCGATAGCGCCAGTTTGTCCTTGTTTCTTTCTCATCTCCCTCTCGAAGCCAGTTAAAACCTATACCATGGCTATCACTGAGCATTTTAACTGTTTTAGGCTGTTCTCTCCGCCAAACTACTGTACTAGAATCTAATATCTGACGATCTGAAAGTTCCCATATGTGATCCGGCCTCGCGTTATCCTTTGTGATATGCCTGGGCCATTCATCCTCGTTCTTGGATTCAGATAGCTTCCCCCCCGGCGTAGATCACCTGCATAATAGTATAGAAAGTAGCAGATACTCAAGTGTACATGTAATATGCGGGCGCGCGTACGATAATGAGCGTGCATGGATTTTAACCATATTTATCTAGTAGGCAAGGATGAATATTAGGTGTTTAATTAATAAACCTGCAGTTGTTAGTTCCAGGATAATATTCAGCCGTTGTATGAATCGATATCAACTGAAAACCTGTCTCAGGGAGCGTTTCGGACAATCCATAGGAGCATGTTGTCATGGTATCTGATGGCAACTAAGTATCCATATTGTTCATGCCTCAAGAGATGCACCAAATATTTTTCTCAATCTTACTTTTGGTCGGCGAGTGTATCGGCCACCGATTTCGATGGTGGATGCAGATGCTATAACGGCTTGAGTTTAGCTGTTTTACATTGGTTTAACTCATTCTTCCGCTGAGCTAGCGTTTAAGCTAAAACCGAAACTTCGTGAGCATTTGGCATCTAAGGCTGTAAATCTGAAGTGGTGCGAACTCAGACAGGAATTAGCTACATGAATGTAAACAACATAGTTTTTTGTTTGGAATGCATCCTGACATCACATGTGACCTCTGCGCTCCCACTTGTTTCAAAGCTCTCAAAATAGTGTTCATGATATGAAAGAAAACGATTATGTTACTGCCAAAAACTCCGATTGTTTTCCGTTTTGCACTTATTCGTTGTTGACCGGACCTTGTCCTCGCGTAACTCAGGAGTTCTCGGATTTAAACTGATCCGGACTATCCTGCACCAAATATTTACCTGCAAAGTTTTCACCGTTCTTTTCGATGAGGTCTAATTTCACAATTTCTACACTGTAACTCAATTCCATTCCCATTCATTACTGTCTGTTAACCTTTCAGATAACGAGGCGGTCACCGTTAGTCATCCTGGCGTGAACACATTCTTTCTTGGCTAGTTTTGCGGTACTCCGGAAAATGGTAAGTTCACTAGACAGTATTTTTCGCAGTCGTCACGTATATCGGTGTGGTAACTATTTTTGTTCACATTTTAGTTTTCACTGGGTGCCTCTATGTCCGCTTACGATTCGCAGCAGTGGGCCGCCTTTGCTGCTATGTCTGGACAGCATGCCCTCACCAATCCCCAGGCGTTCCAAGTTGGTGGTATGGACTCTAACGGAATGGTTTTGGGTGCCATACCCCCTGGTTATGTCCGCCTTGCACAAGCTTCTCAGGCTTCGTCTGTTTTACCCAGTGTATCCATACACTCTGCCTCTAGTCCGTGCGGTCCACATCAAACTCTGGGTTACAGTATTCAGCCCTCTACGGAGGACCCTATCAGCAACCGCCAGGTGACGAATGCAAATTTGACATCACCATATCAGCTGCAACAGCTTGCCCATACTGGATCAGTTTCCCAAGCACTACCTCTCTCACACCCCTCCATTCCTTACGGACAATCCTTCCCTTACTTGCAACCGCTGTTGCCGTCGGCGCCGATGTGTAACGGAACTATCAACCCCGTTCAGCAATGCACAACGGGACCTATGCAACAGGGTGCGCCACCTGATAGCGTTGGAAATTTTGACTCACTTAAGCATTTCGGAGCTTTGCCTCACGAGCAGGTATGACTAGTTCTTCATTGTCGTCTGACACCTCGTTCTTTCACTACTTAGTCGTCTAATTTTTTCGTCCTCTTCCATGTAATACTGAAAGTTAGTGGATTAAGGCTACTTATTTCCTAGTTTGTACTTAATATCCATCTTATTCAAGTGCACATTTTTGCTCCATCATCAGCCACGCGCTCGCGAGTTCGAGCGCGATTATCGTCACTATCGTCTTGTCTTGGACAGCATACCATTAGTCAGTCCATATGATTTAGCATGTTGACAGCGAACACCTTGTAATATGAAGGCCGATTTGCACCTATTGTGATTCAGTCTTGGGCTTGAACTTCAGTTTATGGATCATTCAGTTTTGTTAGCGGCTATCGACGATTTATTACCTATTTACAGTTAGGACTTACGACATCGGGTTTTAGTAAGCTTCTGCCAATTTTTCAATCAGCATGTACTAGACCCTTCCCGTCTAAGTAGTAGAAGCTGTCTAATCAGTCGCTACCTACCGACTTCAAAAGCGTATGCGAGGCGTCACCTATGTACAAACAGTGACCTTCATAGTATCGAAGTAAGATTGTTGTGTATTTGATACTTGTGCTCATGCACGTTTTTCAGTGCGGCCTGAAAATCCCGATAGACCAGCAACTTACTGGAGCACATGGCTTCTCACACATGTTCTTTGACTTTCACAAGTGTCGTAATATTGCCTCTGTGTCGCTTCAGGTGTATTCGCAGGTTTTTTCACTTCGCAATTTTAAACACCTGCAAAAGCCTGGACTTTGTTTTCTTTATAGAATCGTCGAAATAAACCAGTAATTACGTCGAAAACAAATTTGTATATACTTGGTTTGAATGAATCCGACACTGATGAAACCGTACGCTCTTTGGTGAAAGACGTTGTTGAACCAAAGTCATGCAAAGCAATTCTACGAAACGGGACCTGCAAAGGTAAGTGCGATTTCTGCGTAGAGGTTAACTGATTTAGCAACCTGTTTCATTAAGTTCTGATTTTCAAAACATGTCGGTCGGTCTCTTCTCCAATTAAGGCCACTCCGTTGCTTCCGGTTATGTTGGTGCAGTTCTGAAGGTTTTGATCGACTGTTCTCTCTAGTTAGACCCCATCAAAGTAGGTTGTGTAACAAGGAAGACTGCAACCCGGGAATGGTTTGATTGATTATTCAAAACCTGAGAACCGATAGTTAGTTGTATAAAAGTGTTCGCGCTGTTACCAGTATTTTATTTGACTTGCGTCCTTCTCTGGAAATTGTTCCGCTTATTATCCTTGCTTCATCCTTGCTTCGTTTGTGTAGTCCATCCATATCCTTTAAAACAATTCCCACCGTTCATCTTTGTCGCGAACTTTTCATCTTTCCATCGGCACTTTTTACTTACATATTCCCTCGCTAGACTTTAGGTGTTATGGTTTAAGCTGTTATCCATCACGGCAGTTACGTGACATTGTGGAAGGAGTGGAAAATGTAAACCAACGGAATTATTTTAGTTTTTGAGTGAGCAACCATAGGGACAAGCATACCGTAGTATGTTGCTTGTACTTGCTCCCAAGTCTGGCAGTGTTTTAGCCGGTGGCATGTAAAGGTCTATAAAAGTATTAGGTCTCCCTTGTGAGGTTGTGATGAATTACACCATATTGTGGCACGTTTGCCTTCTCGTGGTTTTTTCCTACTAAGTGTATTTAGTAGACAGTTATAAAAAGGAAATTTCAAGTTTCATTTGTTTGGTTTTCGGAATAGAAGGATTGACAGTTGATGTGCGAATACGAATACGACTTTAAATAGACAGCTATACAAGGTCAACCTTTTAAAGTTAGTTTTTTCCTTGCTTCCGAGATGATTTTCAAAATGTAGCGCAGTAAGCATGCAGGTCTCTCGCAGCGTGAGACTGTAATCAGTGATCCCATAGGGATGTGCGCCATTCCTTCTATGTACAAGACCCAGTCCAAACATGAGCTCGCACGCCACAAAACTTCTACCCTGTTACTCATTGGTGTTTAAAACACAAGTCTTCGTTGATAACACAACTAAACCATGCGGGCACCTACAAATCTCTTGTAGTGCAACCTCAATCCACCGCTAACTACCACCATCTACTGTTGCTCTCTTTTCTTCTTTAGTCCTAGCTACCAAGTCTCCTTCAGCATCTTCGACACAAACGTTTTTAGTATTTAACCTATGGTATTCATAAAAATGGACAACGTAAAGTATAGCGGAGGGGTTTCGCATTTTCAGGTGTTGCTTAATTTATTCACAGAATCACTCAGCTTCCACCAGGCGAATAACCTCTATCGTTAAGTATCATAAACTAACATACATGGGGGCGCCGAGTTTGTGTAAAGCATTGTATACACAGTACGCATTTCTTGCTGGTGCGTTTTCTTCTGCAAATAGCATTCACCGTTATAGTCCGTCCTCTGACTGCCCGTTCAGCAATGTGGTGGACGTTTTGATGGAACACTCGAGGTTTCCGAAGATCTTGGGGTCGATGTTCTTCCCGGTTGTGAGTTAACTGATGCTGAGTGTATGGCCGACGTCGCTTCACTTAGTTTTTCGGCGAAAAAGTGCAGACCGCTCCAAGCCATACAAGCTATGTGGGTGGTCAGTGCGGATTCTACTTCACAGCCTCACGAAATTGCTAAAACATTGACTTGGTTCTGACCCTATCGTTGCGATTGTAGGCTGGCTGTTCGAGACTGTTCATCGCTTCACCTAACTTGATAGCGCCATACAATCTATTTATAATTTTGTTTCGCGAGGTTTTCATGAGGATGGCGAAAGCACGTACTGCGTTATTTCACCCTCATGCGTAGTGCAGCAAAGAATCCCACAGGTGATTAAAGACAGCGTTTGTGGTGCATCTTGTCGTTCGGATCGGCGATCGCTGTCTCCGCCAGTGAGCTCATGTCAGCTAGACTGGCAATCTGTCGGTGCATATTTTAGTAATGCGCTTGTTCGCGACTGATAACCAAGCTAATGAAAATACACAACCCTCGCTGGTTGGGTTACGTGCTACTTATGCCGACAGAGCGTTCGCCGCGTTCTTCATTGTGGTTGGTGATGGCTGGCAGAAACTGCAAGGCGGTCAGGCTTTGACGTGGTCACGGACTAGGAAATTCCTGATCGTCCCGCTGAACAAAGTTGGTAGGTACCACAAGTCTGGTTGGAAGTTTGGGACTGTTCACGCTGCCTGCCGGAAATGCCTTGGACATGATAGTATGTCATAATCAGTGATAGACCTGTTCCGTTTGGTTATTGGCTCTTTTTTCCCATGAATCTTCATCTTCATCTTTGCTTTGTACGTTTGTACTTATTACTCTGCTGTCACGACCGACGACAGTCCGGGACACAACGTACGGGTACGGCCCAAGATTGGAACTGGTGATGCTGCTGGTGGCAACTGTAACGCACGATGCCATTTACGCTGTCAGTTGTGAATGCCGTGGTATATACTTGTTTTGCTACTGTGAATAGGCGGTTTTGCGATTTGGGGTCAGCGAATCAATAACCAAGCGGTAAGGTTTTGCTCGATGCTGGTTCGGGCGGGTTGGAATAGAGGAAGTCATATTAACTCATCCTGATGACCTGCGCGACGCAAGCTGAGCAGCTGCTTTAAAAGTCATATGTAGACGTAATGAACCGTCCAGCACAAATAGGTCACCAGCATACACTCACCACACCGGTGCTCGCCATCTTTTCGACCAGATTTGACCTAAGCTGGGAGGCTGAGTCTTAGTGGTCTCACTTGCGTGGACGGACTTGAAATAGTAGTGTACCTGATGGGAATTACAAGTGGTTGTCGTTTAGATTCGAGGCGTGGTCTTCCAGTACCGCTTTTTCTATGAGACTCGAAACTTTCCTGATAAAAGTACTCGTTGCAGGGTATGGTACTTATAAGGTGTCTGAAGGTAAACCTTCGTATTCATGTGTTCTTCGCGCTGATCGGTGGCAGTATTTTTCGGTTGCTCATGCTGAGGAAAATAGCGGACACCGTCGATACTCCTGACTAAGTATTCTGAAAAGGGAGGTGACGCAATGATCCACGACCCAGTGGCCGTTGGAAACCTCTTGACTGATTCGTGCATCGTTTAATCGCAAAGGCCATGCACCCGAGTAGCCGATCAACTTTTCAAAGACGACGGTTACGGAAACTTCGTGCTACAGTACATCCAAGAGATATTGATATTTTATGGAAATGTCAGCTGTAACTCCACTAGATCATGTTACTACTTATAGTCATCCGCGACCGCTTGTTGTGTCAAGCCTGTTTTCTCATCATAAGATCACCTTTCGGTTAGTGTTATTTCTGACTTGCCGAGAGTGCTTCCTGCCGCGCATTGTTTAGAAAGGCTTTTAGTTCGTCGCCCATGAATATCAAATCGCTGCCAGAATAAATGCAAAAAAGGTAATTGGGTGAATCGGTGACCACGAAAGTCGTTTCTGGCCGGGCGGGCGCGAATGAAAAGTGGAGGTGTCCGTCAATTATAGTTGCCTGATATCCGTCCCCTGTGTTGGGGAACATCTTTTTAGTTATCAACACGAGTATTCCGGCGATGTGGTGTGGACAGTTGTATCGCTTGATGGTCGGAAAATGTTGGTTCACTTTTTGGTGCTGAGGGTTCGTGGTTTCTGTAAGTTGTTCCTAGTACTTATTAAGTGTTTTATATGGGCGGCGCTAAAACGGCAAAATGAATCAAAAGGTTTTTAAATCTAGGTGGTTCCGAACAATAGTGAAACAGTTCCATGTTAACTTGTCAACTGGTTTAATGCTTCCTGGCCTAGTACCATGCAATGGCAAGTGCACAGTGGTTCAGCTCGCAATCACACTTCCCGCCTTTCACCAATCGGCCTCTGTTTGGTAACAAAACGGGTGCATAAATTTTCACTACTTCTTGCTTTATTTCTCACCACAGGAGTGGTTTTTTTCATTGTGAAAGAGGGAAAACTGACCTGTCATTCTTGTCTGGGCGGTGCCGGCGACGTCAACCGTATCAGTCCCAGCTGTTGATGTTATTCTGTTTACAGTTATTACATCTACCTTTCCTTTGTCCATAACAGATCGTCTGTTTGCATGACTGTCATTTTGCAACGTCTCTCTGCTTGAGTGTGGATTGTCTCAATGCTCGCTGCTTATTGTCAAAGATGCCGTATGGTAACAAGCTTCATGTTTGCAAGTTATAATCAGAACCATTCTAAGCGACTCCTCCGAGTGCTTTTCACATGTTGCTTCAATGGATTCACTCCGTTAAACAGGTACAGACACCATACTACTGGCATATGTTATGGTTACTCTTGTTTTCGTCGATCTCAATCGTTCAGCCAAACTGTTCATTTCGATGTTAGCTGAAGTCTCTACATTCTTGTTAGGTTAAGCTAACCGTAAACAAATTGAGACGCCTCAAATATATTTCTTCCATTCTTCAATCTACGATCGAGATCTTTCACTAATACCTCCATGAATATCTATTTTCAAAAAATAGGATATGGCTTCATCGACTGCGCCTCTGCGGAAGACGCTGAGAAGGCAAGAAACCATATAATGGAGTATGCAAAAATTAATGGTCGCAAACTGTCCGCCAAGTTTGCGCATGAAAATGAAAAGGATGTGTTCAACGTCTACGTTAAACACCTGCCCCTTG
>QNGE01007531.1:0-22524 GCA_008508345.1 Paragonimus westermani | reverse complement strand
TGTGGGTAACACGATTGGGTCGTTGGGAGTCGGGGTGAGAGAAAAGGGGGCGCACGCGTGTGCGCGGGTAAACAGGTGACGTGTGGACAGTGGTAGGCGCGGCTGCCACACAGACGTCGCCACAAAATGACCCAACATATTTTCAAACCATTCAAGAGACTGGGGGCCATCCGCTTCTCGAATGCAGCAGCTCAGCAATACGTTCTACCTTTGAGGTTAATCAGTTTTCACAATGTTGCAGGCGGGTCGACCCTCAGGCTTCTGCATTTTCCCTCCCTGGACTAGCAAAGAAGTCGCGGAAAATTCATCCACATATTTACTTTTCTCTTAAATAAGTGGAAAGCTATTCTCGCGCACATTCACACTGGTTAGGTGATCACAACAGGCACCTGTTCAACGAAGCGGTAATAAATTTGATCGTACGATCTTTTCACTTATAGAGAGGACTCACTGTGCCAGTCACTCATGAATTGGCGTCAGTTTTCCGCCACGGATTTAACTCAATTGTTGTTAGATTCCATCCTGCCAGAGAATAATAAGTGAACGCCACAATCCCACCTTTCTTCATGTCACGTTGCCCCAATATTTATGACATTGTATGAAAAGTGAGGCTTCGCAAGTTTCTCATGACCGTGCCAGAATACTGACACCCGCGTGCTTTGTTGAAAAATTGTACAGATCTGGAAAAATCGGGTCCTTGAAATAACACCCACTCATCATTGACTGAATGGTTCAGGAATAAACCATGGGACGTTGACCATTGACTCGAATTTCGCAATGTTCAACTTCACGTTATCTGACAGATTTAATATAATAATAATGGTATATTTCTCGTCGCATTCGTGAGAAACACGCACAGGAGAGCGTGATCAACTTAGGTTTTTACAAGTCTCTGAGGCCTAGGTCGTACAGTTAACGGCTGAAGTTAACACAGATTAACTGTGCCGTTTTGCTGTGAACAGGCAGTCTGATCGTTGCTTACATGCAGAAGTGGTTGAGCGTTAAGCTAAGAAAATTCAGCCGTGTTCAGCATGACCCCGATGCAGCACTTGTCAACGTTGTTATCTTACGAAGGTGTCCCGGATTTCTGACGCAGGCCATGGTAAGAATATGCACTACCGAAGTGCTAACCTCGAGTCAAACGCTTCTTGTCGAAACCACTTGGCCGAAAAGCCAACATGTATATGAAAGTTGCGACTAAAATTGAGTGACGCTTAACACAAATTCATACAATTAACCAATTTGAACGGGGTTTCAGCGTAAAGTTTGATGTCCTGGCAGGAGAGTGGGAGGTTCATTTTTGTAGTTGATCATCTGAAGGAAGTTCAAGCTTCTTGATCACTCACTCACCGAACCTTGTGGAATGAGACCAGTAAGCAAGAGTGGAGTTATAACTGAAGCAACCAAGAAGGCGTTCGCGATAGTCTGGGAATCTGAAGAGGACGGTAATATTTGTCAGAGGTGCTATTTTACGATATACTGTCCGCTTGTTCATTTTTTCAAGGTTTGTTGCACTATTTTGCTATTGCTGGGCTTTACTTGATGTTAGAAAGTGGCCCTACACTACGCTCTCTCTCCCCAAATGAGATACATTACTCATCCTTGTTCTAATACCGCCTACTTTGACTGTTTCCTTTACCCCTATTTAGTCCGAGCCCATTGTAAAAGTTCCCCGGAGCGGGAAGTGTGGATCTTTCTGGCCCGAAGCTAGGAAAAAGTAGGGGACCTTCAGCGAGATACGGATGGGATGTTCTGGAATAATATCTGAACCGTGGGATGCCCCTGGATTCAGCAAAACAAGAGATAGTCGTGAAAAGACCCAGAGTGCCTCGTGTACCAGCGTTGGTAGCCTGGGGGAAAATGAAGTGAACCATCAGAACTAGTGCAGTAATATTTTGTGACTACCGAGACCCGGCTTCAAATGGATGTGTGCGTGCATATTATTTGTCTTCCCGAATATTTGATTCGCAGACCGAGAAGACAAAATAGTTGAATTGGTCGGGGCGTTCTATTGTTACTAGCGGGGTGGTACGACCAGCACTAAGAGATGGACTCATAACTGGGATGTACTCAAATGCTGGATCTTTTCATAGCAGAAAATCAGAAAAAGACGTGCCCCACTTTTAATCGACACGATGAGCAGCAGCTCTTCAGTGTTATTAGAAGGCAGGTGGACGTGCTCGGCTACTCCTCATAGTAGGAGAGTTCATCTCTCTTGAGGCTGATTGGACACTACGGTATGTCGCGAATTATACTTCTGGTAAGGCACTGCTGAAGCCCTTGGATGAGAGGGAAGTGATGTAGTTTATAAACCAGGTGACTAGGTGGAGGGATGGACATACTGTCATAATTTGGAGCCTAGCCGCAACAAAAACCGTAACGGAGTCCTGGGCTTTGAATTGGAAAAACTACTGGGCAACAGCAGCCTTTATGTCATGCCTAGGATATGATTGTCTGCTCTAAACCCACGGTCGGACGTCGTACATTCTGCAGAGGTAGGAACGACTAGCAGCTGAGTTCTGGAGTAAAATAGTCGAATTTAGTAGACTGTCACGGTACCGGCAATGTCAGCAAAACCCAGACGATAACGAATGGCAACTTTGTGTAGCTAACCGCCATGTATACTCCAGTAAGACTTAGTAGGCATAAGGGGAGACCTTTGTCGTGAAGACGTAAGGTAGGAAAAAATCAGACGTTCAAAAGGGAAGATAAGTTTGTGTGTTATCACCTAGGTGGATACACCAGGCTTCGTCAGTTCAGGGTGGTCAGAATGAGTGTTTCGAATACAAAGTGAATGTGGGATCGGGTGTGCAACGAATCGAGAAGAGAACGATAATAAAAAACCCAGAGGCTGTTTTTCGTTATATTCAAGGCAGAGACCATGAGGAGAGGACACGGCAGCATTGGTGATATTGCGGGTAATACTGCCAAATAAGTTTCATGGTAATAACAATAATGTATGTTCCACAACGCATATGCGAGAAGCACGTCTGGTTAAGCACGATTACTGCCGATAATTGCAGATGATACAAAGCAACGAATAATGCTGAAATCCATCCACAGGTAGTGAATGCTGTCATTGGTATACCGTTAATACGTGAGTTTCGAATATCACGTGAGTAATTGTGGACGGATTATTTATGGAAGTATGGAATATGCCTATGGTGCTGTATAATATTTTGTTTTAATGCGTAATTGATTTTTATCAAGGACGCCAAGGATTGCGCCAATTTAATAGCAGAATAGGTTGACGAGATAGCTGAAGTTTTGTGATCTGGTAGATAGAAGGTATTAGCGACCAATGATTAATAAACGTGCACCGCATAATTTGTAGACCATTAAAAATTTTTTCGTTCAATATTGCTTGAAATGGGTGTCGACAGTTGATAAGTTTGAGTGTTTATGATAATCCTCAGGTGTGACTGGAAACCAGTGAAAGTTGGAGGCGCCTTGGGTAAATAGAAAAGGCTGCAGCTGATGATTTCTATTTATAATGCGGACGAAAGCCGGCGTGATCTGCTTAGAATAGATACTGCCTACCGCATTCGGGCGTGAGCTGCTTTGGCAGTAAGTTAACAAAGAAATCGGCAAATTTGTTCAGTTACATGATCACCGAGGAGGTGGTATTTCATGTCTTCAGAAAAGCAGAGAGGTTTGACGAAAAGTGAAGTACTGTACCGCATGAAGTCATCCAGGGTGACCCGTTCGACGGTTAGCCCACGTCCACCCTATAGTCAGAACGTTACGAGCTATGGTTGGACACACTGACTTTCATGCTCGACGGTCAGCCTACGTAAACCATATAGTCACAATGTCACGACCCATGGTTGAACACACTGACGTCTATGCTTGACGGTAAACAAACGTGCACCCTATAGACACAATGTAACGAACCTACAGTCAAGACGTGAAAACGATACTGAAATGTCGGAATACGTTTATTATATGCGCACGTTATCATTGTCTTGGGTAATCAGTCAGAATTCAGGTAGACTGCTTTCTCTTGGTTCCGGTTTAGTTGAAGTCCTCCTCTTGCTGCGTATGCTGGTCTACAGTTAAACCGCATGTAGCATGTTAGGTGGGGTTTCACTCACGGTTGCCAGTGACGTCTAATATGTCATTTGCCAACACTTTCCCTCGGACCCGCCTGCGTGGGGAAACAATGCAAACTCACTTTCAGAGGTCTCATCAATGATTAGTGGAGCTGCACACGGTCTCTGTTTGCGTATCAACGTCGAAGTTGGTATCATGCTCGAGGTCGATGCAACTGAACCTGCCTAGTTAGTGATGGCATAACTTACCTGGCGAGGAGCGTTGTGACTGCCCTGTACAGGAGGGGCAGCGCCATATGTCAGCACTATTCATGCACTCCACATGGAACAATAACTGGTCATTATCGCACCGGAAACCGTTCGTATTAACGGGGTTAACACAATATCCACAAGTCACCCACACGTAAACATTCTTCTCCCACCCCGTCTGATATCCATTTTACGTCGGAAGAAGGGGGAATTCTGTGTGCGGCAAGGCTGCCTTAGCTGTCTCAATGGACTGGTGTGTTAAAACTATGATAGCCTTGAAAACGCGACTTCCTGTCCTGGGGTTCATATCGGGCAGCTTGACTAACCCGTGATGCAAAATTTTGTAATCCAGTCGAAATGCATCACTGCCGGTCACCATGACCTCCCGGCAAAACCTATTGCTTTTAGGTAGATTGTAATTAGCAAGCCATCGTCGATGGATTGGGAAGCGGCCTAGAGCAAANTCATGGGGTTCATATCGGGCAGCTTGACTAACCCGTGATGCAAAATTTTGTAATCCAGTCGAAATGCATCACTGCCGGTCACCATGACCTCCCGGCAAAACCTATTGCTTTTAGGTAGATTGTAATTAGCAAGCCATCGTCGATGGATTGGGAAGCGGCCTAGAGCAAACGCGGTCATAGTTACCAGCAACCTAGTGTATGGATAGAAGTGCTTTTTGAATACGGACAGCATATGAATACATGGCAACTACATGGACTTATAGAAATTGCCCTAGCACGTGCCGTCACTGATGTTCACTGTATACTGTGTGCCCCGTGGCTTACTCGAAGCTACCAATTGGTGTTACACAGAGTACGATTACCTTTAACTCGTCCAACCGTTTGGAGTGCAGCAGGGGAGCACGCCCTTGAGATGCTTCAGCACCAACCGACTGACAGATGTTGTCAGCCAAAAGAGTATATTCTTAATGTACATGTCTAAGCTGGCCACCTTCCGGCGGTTTTCTCCACATGATGCAGGATTTGTGGCATATTTTCTGCGACATTAGTGCACACTAACCCACTCATCACTGGCGGTTTCAACTGATGATGAGGTTGTGCTCCAACGTGGAAGAGCTAACAACCAACGCGGTATTTCTCCTAAAGCGTGACTGGCGGCACGTATCGCTGGAACTGTGCAATGGGAAGTATGTGAACTCAACCAACTAAACACGTCCTACTTTCAAACTCGCTGAAGCTAGCAAATTCGCAAGCCTCAAAAACATCTTCGAAGCACTGTGAATAATCCATAACCTAAAATAAGATATAAGATAACATTGGCAAAATAATGATCACATGCAAAAAATTCTTCACAGGATACCACATTTATACCGTCAAAACACCTAACGTCGGTATTTTCGAGCTCGGCGCCAAATGAAGGAGAAATCGATTTATAGTCGACTAAAACAAATCTTTTCAACTCTAACGATGCTCTTTGTCATGGAAATCGATTACTTTCAAATTCCTGGGTGATGCCACAGAATTATCGCCTGATATTAGATGATTTCTCATTTTATCGCATTCTAACCGTAGATTTCACTTCCTGCGGATAGTTTCCATCACGAATAATTTAACAGTGGCACAAACGTGAAATCTGCTACTAAAATAGTGTGTTCGGAAAAAAATTGTAGTTCACAGAGTAGGCATCAGAAGTATAGATATTTCGCTTGCTTCGCAGATTCAGTCCAAAAGTGTGATGTTATGTTAATTTGCATTTTACAGGATTGTGTGGGCCAATTTTTAAAAGTAACTCTAGGTCAAACTGGAGGGAACGTGGGAGTCGGTTACCCTTCATACCCGTAAAAATAGTTTGAACGGCTTGATAGTACGCTGGATGATTAGGAAGCCGAATTTTCTCGCTGGTTGCCGAGGCAGTACGTCGGTAGTAGGCGTATGTGTGATATATATGATGATAATTGTATAGTATACGTGTAGGCCATGTACGTAAGAAATGTGTAGTGTACGGGAACTATCTGCGAACATGTGAAAGCATGTGCTTAGGTATATTTAAGTATTTTCCGCAGGAAATATGTACATATACATTCTCGGGCCACAATTCATCGAACGACTTCATACCGCTTACTTGCACGGTCTCCTGTTCAGGGAGTGAACAGTGCAGCATGAGGTCTGTACGCTTCTATAACAACTTATTTATACCACGGATCGCCACTACATGCTTGATGTTATTCTTACCACCCACGCAGCCCAACATAATGGCAAGATCCTCGCGTACGTCTTTCGCGTTCCGAATCCTATTCAAACGGGAATGTGCGACCGGAGTGGGCATACGCACCACGTTCTAAAACTATCCGGCAACTAGCCGTCGTTTCATTGGGTGTCAGTGCGTGAAAGAACGTCACACTTACACCAGTTACATCTACCAGCATGGCGTGCCACAGTATGAAGTCGCCGTAGTTCAACTGGTGAGTGGCGTCCGCCAAGATGACGTTGGTAAATTTACGGCAAAATCGGAAGCAACCTTCTGGAACGAAGAATACGAACTGTAAATGTTTCTCTAACAGAATGGAGTACCGTCTTTCTGCTTCCAGCAGATCGCGTAATTTAACCAGCTCGTTCCGAGAATCAGCCATACCCTACTTCTTACGTAGGTTGTCTAAGTCTTCCGAATGCATCTTAATCCCGAGCTTACTTTTACCGCACAACTTCATTTCACGAGTACTTTTGAAGTTTCGAATCACCTTTATCACATGCCGCTCATCTGCCGTCGGCAGGCGTCTATCTCTGAGATATACGCTAGGCCGTCCATCTTGGAAGTCGTGTGAATATTCTAGTTTGGCGTTACCAATGTGATATGCGTTACTACGGTAGTGAACTACCCACCCGGCAGCCCCATTCGGCGGATCTAAGGAGTAGTTATAAAAATTGTACTAATATACAACCGTTTGGCGGCTGCCGTCCGAAGTGTACAGTGTACGCATTTATAAACGACACTTCCGTACTGGTAGCCTGGCGGCAAATCTGTTCCCCAGTTTTCCGGCAATTGCTGCCGTATGCAAATTATTGGTGAAGAAACCGCTGCAGGTTCCCCGTCGCAATCTGTTCAGGTCCTCCTGGTATTCCCGGAAGTTATGATGCTCCTTGAATATTCTCCAGAATAATTTCTCGTAGTTCACCGCCATGCTGATTCGCCGTATGAAAGTGATTTTCATGTGATGGACCATTTAAACACCAACAAGATGGTATGATGTTAGGTTCCCTGAAATGCGCAGTCTTCACACATTTGACTTGTGATATTCACTTGTACTATTTAACCAAAATTTACCGTTGCACTCGCTTTATACCAATTTTCCCTCTTTTTATTAGACGTAACCGACTTTCTGGAAGCGTGTAGGGTTTTCTTGGTTTTGTTCACTAACGATGCTTCACGCTTGTACGAGAACGTTTTTGCGTCATCTCTGCATGTTATTCAAATTGAGTAAGATGATCTCGCAATTGTAATAATAATTGTGCACGCACTCCTATCCGCTCTTCTACATTTGGCGCAGTTGCTTGACGATGCTACACGGATCTCACCCATTTTTTAGCTCCGCTTTACTCCAAACATCGTCGCAGCACCCACCGCGTTTTAGTCGTCCACAGCAATCCCGGACTACACTCACTTCCCGGATACTGATCAGTTGGAATATTCCAGTGGTCCTATAGAGGACAGGAACGTTTCTGTCTAGAATCGTGTCTATTCTCCACAATACTTGAACCAGTAAAACCGATCAGTGGACAACGGCGTTTATTGTAAGGAGACCGGGAAGGCAAACTGTAAGCAGAGGACAACAGAAGCAAAGCGCGACAGACCAGTAACAAGCAACCGGAAATTGCAATAAGAATAACGGTATATTCCTCGACACATTTGTCGAGAAATATTTTAATTGTGACCTCGGACGATCGAACAAGCGAGAGAATCCAGAGATGCAATCAAACAATGTCATTAGTTTACTGATGAGTAGTCGGGGATTTGGTTTATTTTCATCAAAACTTCAGCTATCTCGTCAACCTATTCTGCTATTAAATTGGCGCAATCCTTGGCGTCCTTGATAAAAATCAATTACGCATTAAAACAAAATATTATACAGCACCATAGGCATATTCCATACTTCCATAAATAATCCGTCCACAATTACTCACGTGATATTCGAAACTCACGTATTAACGGTATACCAATGACAGCATTCACTACCTGTGGATGGATTTCAGCATTATTCGTTGCTTTGTATCATCTGCAATTATCGGCAGTAATCGTGCTTAACCAGACGTGCTTCTCGCATATGCGTTGTGGAACATACATTATTGTTATTACCATGAAACTTATTTGGCAGTATTACCCGCAATATCACCAATGCTGCCGTGTCCTCTCCTCATGGTCTCTGCCTTGAATATAACGAAAAACAGCCTCTGGGTTTTTTATTATCGTTCTCTTCTCGATTCGTTGCACACCCGATCCCACATTCACTTTGTATTCGAAACACTCATTCTGACCACCCTGAACTGACGAAGCCTGGTGTATCCACCTAGGTGATAACACACAAACTTATCTTCCCTTTTGAACGTCTGATTTTTTCCTACCTTACGTCTTCACGACAAAGGTCTCCCCTTATGCCTACTAAGTCTTACTGGAGTATACATGGCGGTTAGCTACACAAAGTTGCCATTCGTTATCGTCTGGGTTTTGCTGACATTGCCGGTACCGTGACAGTCTACTAAATTCGACTATTTTACTCCAGAACTCAGCTGCTAGTCGTTCCTACCTCTGCAGAATGTACGACGTCCGACCGTGGGTTTAGAGCAGACAATCATATCCTAGGCATGACATAAAGGCTGCTGTTGCCCAGTAGTTTTTCCAATTCAAAGCCCAGGACTCCGTTACGGTTTTTGTTGCGGCTAGGCTCCAAATTATGACAGTATGTCCATCCCTCCACCTAGTCACCTGGTTTATAAACTACATCACTTCCCTCTCATCCAAGGGCTTCAGCAGTGCCTTACCAGAAGTATAATTCGCGACATACCGTAGTGTCCAATCAGCCTCAAGAGAGATGAACTCTCCTACTATGAGGAGTAGCCGAGCACGTCCACCTGCCTTCTAATAACACTGAAGAGCTGCTGCTCATCGTGTCGATTAAAAGTGGGGCACGTCTTTTTCTGATTTTCTGCTATGAAAAGATCCAGCATTTGAGTACATCCCAGTTATGAGTCCATCTCTTAGTGCTGGTCGTACCACCCCGCTAGTAACAATAGAACGCCCCGACCAATTCAACTATTTTGTCTTCTCGGTCTGCGAATCAAATATTCGGGAAGACAAATAATATGCACGCACACATCCATTTGAAGCCGGGTCTCGGTAGTCACAAAATATTACTGCACTAGTTCTGATGGTTCACTTCATTTTCCCCCAGGCTACCAACGCTGGTACACGAGGCACTCTGGGTCTTTTCACGACTATCTCTTGTTTTGCTGAATCCAGGGGCATCCCACGGTTCAGATATTATTCCAGAACATCCCATCCGTATCTCGCTGAAGGTCCCCTACTTTTTCCTAGCTTCGGGCCAGAAAGATCCACACTTCCCGCTCCGGGGAACTTTTACAATGGGCTCGGACTAAATAGGGGTAAAGGAAACAGTCAAAGTAGGCGGTATTAGAACAAGGATGAGTAATGTATCTCATTTGGGGAGAGAGAGCGTAGTGTAGGGCCACTTTCTAACATCAAGTAAAGCCCAGCAATAGCAAAATAGTGCAACAAACCTTGAAAAAATGAACAAGCGGACAGTATATCGTAAAATAGCACCTCTGACAAATATTACCGTCCTCTTCAGATTCCCAGACTATCGCGAACGCCTTCTTGGTTGCTTCAGTTATAACTCCACTCTTGCTTACTGGTCTCATTCCACAAGGTTCGGTGAGTGAGTGATCAAGAAGCTTGAACTTCCTTCAGATGATCAACTACAAAAATGAACCTCCCACTCTCCTGCCAGGACATCAAACTTTACGCTGAAACCCCGTTCAAATTGGTTAATTGTATGAATTTGTGTTAAGCGTCACTCAATTTTAGTCGCAACTTTCATATACATGTTGGCTTTTCGGCCAAGTGGTTTCGACAAGAAGCGTTTGACTCGAGGTTAGCACTTCGGTAGTGCATATTCTTACCATGGCCTGCGTCAGAAATCCGGGACACCTTCGTAAGATAACAACGTTGACAAGTGCTGCATCGGGGTCATGCTGAACACGGCTGAATTTTCTTAGCTTAACGCTCAACCACTTCTGCATGTAAGCAACGATCAGACTGCCTGTTCACAGCAAAACGGCACAGTTAATCTGTGTTAACTTCAGCCGTTAACTGTACGACCTAGGCCTCAGAGACTTGTAAAAACCTAAGTTGATCACGCTCTCCTGTGCGTGTTTCTCACGAATGCGACGAGAAATATACCATTATTATTATATTAAATCTGTCAGATAACGTGAAGTTGAACATTGCGAAATTCGAGTCAATGGTCAACGTCCCATGGTTTATTCCTGAACCATTCAGTCAATGATGAGTGGGTGTTATTTCAAGGACCCGATTTTTCCAGATCTGTACAATTTTTCAACAAAGCACGCGGGTGTCAGTATTCTGGCACGGTCATGAGAAACTTGCGAAGCCTCACTTTTCATACAATGTCATAAATATTGGGGCAACGTGACATGAAGAAAGGTGGGATTGTGGCGTTCACTTATTATTCTCTGGCAGGATGGAATCTAACAACAATTGAGTTAAATCCGTGGCGGAAAACTGACGCCAATTCATGAGTGACTGGCACAGTGAGTCCTCTCTATAAGTGAAAAGATCGTACGATCAAATTTATTACCGCTTCGTTGAACAGGTGCCTGTTGTGATCACCTAACCAGTGTGAATGTGCGCGAGAATAGCTTTCCACTTATTTAAGAGAAAAGTAAATATGTGGATGAATTTTCCGCGACTTCTTTGCTAGTCCAGGGAGGGAAAATGCAGAAGCCTGAGGGTCGACCCGCCTGCAACATTGTGAAAACTGATTAACCTCAAAGGTAGAACGTATTGCTGAGCTGCTGCATTCGAGAAGCGGATGGCCCCCAGTCTCTTGAATGGTTTGAAAATATGTTGGGTCATTTTGTGGCGACGTCTGTGTGGCAGCCGCGCCTACCACTGTCCACACGTCACCTGTTTACCCGCGCACACGCGTGCGCCCCCTTTTCTCTCACCCCGACTCCCAACGACCCAATCGTGTTACCCACACAACCGATCGGGTGACTGCTTGTCTTATCTTCATATCATGGTGTCATTCACTCGTGTTCGATAAAGCTACGCCCTGTTGCCGTCACGTGTTCTCATTCTACTCTGAGCCGTCTGTTTAACCTGGTTCTGAATTTTAACCTTCTGTCTTTTTGAATTTTTTCTTTGCCGCTTCCTCATGACAGTGTGGGAGATATGAATTAGGCGATAGCCGTATGAGCGTTTATTTTTTAGAATTCGTCTCGGTAACATATAGCTTTTTGGACGTATTTCATTACGGAGGCTTTCCAGGGATTCGGTGTTCAAAGAGTGCGCCGATCTCTCATCGTTGTACATCTTGGTCCACACAACATTTCATTATTTGTAAATACCATTATATCACACAACCGTCACCCTTATCACATATGAAAGCTTTGTCGGGTTTTGATACATGGCTGCTCGTTACCTCCCAGTCAATGTGCTTCCTAATCATTCGCAGTGACCTGGAGATAACTCCGGTCTGCTTGTCGTACACTGTGCGGAATTCTTTCCAAAATTCCAGTTCACAGTGCACATAGGATCGTGGAGGCTCCTGTCTACTTTCTGTCTTCCTTCTGCGACCACGGTTGTATGTTTGCATGCTTGTCGGCCTACGCGCGCCAATGATGCCATTGACACTCGCGGTTTATTCTCACGTTCGACGGTCGGATCCTCCGTTCCCCTAGTTTCTTATGCGTATCAGCATGGCTCAGCGCACGTCGAGACCTATCGTAATTATAGTATGGCATACTTCTGGTCTCCCTCAGCTATTCGTTTACTTAATTCGTGTCTGGCAGTCACCGTGCGTACTCTGGAGAGCGTTATGTTGCTGCACATGCACACTGATGCTGGCGGGCCCGACGTGGCCCGAACACGCAACCCTTTTGTAAGCCAGAGGCTGCCGAGGACCACTTCCCCTTTCAGTGCATTCCCGGCAATATCCCTCCTCGCGCTTATTCCTGGCGTGGGCCTGAAATCTCTCTGAAGGGGCAAAATTGGTTAGAATCGGGGGTCACTAGACTAACGCAGTTTCTCAAACTGTGGACCAGTTCTTCAACCTTGCGCCAGATTTCTTTCACGTGAACTACGAAGCTATACTGTTTACAGTGTATATCGCCTAGATTCACTGCAGCGAATGCGGATAGTCGGTTTTGGTACCGTGAAGGGATATTTCTGTGCAACGATGTAATATTTGGCGTTTTAGTCGCAGAGGCCAGATATTTAGAGACATCGGACCCGTTCCGTCCGCCGTGTCTTCGTTCGTGTCCGGCGGATCAACGGACTGGTAACGGAATTGTCAAGCATAAGCTCCGGGGATTTTCGTCTTTTCATGTATACTCTTGCAAGCTCCCCAGCGTTAGGTTAAAATGTGGAAGTAAAGTGTGTGAAATCAGGTGATGGACAACAATCAGGGCGAGTCTTGAAATTTGCCAGAAAATTAGCGCAAGCACCTTTGTCACACAGGACGTAACAGTGCATTCAGAAGCGCAACAAGGAAAAGCCTTTCCCCTCACAGTTTAGCATGCTAGATCTCCGTTTTTACAAGAGAGTCTTTCAGTGTAGTGCCGCTTTCCCGCCAAACGCTTGTAGACATACGTGATCGTGAGGTCTGGCGAATGAAGTATTAATAACCAAACCACATCCGAGTCGATGGTAATTTTGAGCAATTGCACAATGATATCAATCATCGTATGTAACTTAGTTTTCGGGCATCGGTTCACACTGTCGTCAAAATGCTTGGATATGCTTGAACAGAAAATTCTGCAATTGAAACGGTGAAGACCCCACTGCAGCTTAAGTCCCAAGGTGCGGTCACATTTGGGCCATGTTCAGGTCTAAGTCTCGCAAGACAAAAACTGCTGTAGCCGAATGAGCCGCAGCTCATCTGTACCGGGATGTTGGAGAACTTCATCTTGGATTGCGGTTGTCCTAACTGCAAGAATGGTTTACAAATCTCCGTGGATCATCCTTCCAACTGCAACATTCCGATTACCAAAGCGAGCGGTGTGTACAAGAGAAGGACGGAATTCAACAGGCATCTCCGATCGTTGCTAGTATACCTATCCTCCACTGTACGCTTTCTTGAGATTACCAGTGACAGAAGTTACAAACAAGACGGTGGTGAGCGTAACTAAGGTTGCCCTGACCTGATCCCTCCGTTTTGCCAACGGTGTACGTCTCACTGTAATGAGCAGAAAAATTGATTAGTGAATGTGTTAGGTTGGCAAACCAGTTGGACGGATAGATTCTAGGAGATATGTGAAAAGGATCAGACACCATTATATTTTAAACGTTTCCAGTAGACAACTTCAGAAGATCCCATGTTGCATTTGACAACAATTTTGAAGTGTTTGGTTATAAAACTGCTCGGAGCAATTATGTTTTAATTAAAACCCAAAGCTTTCCGACCCGACTTTATCAAATCAGTACAATTCCTTTTGCAATTACGGGTCTATTTTGTCGGTAATTCCCTACATCAATGCGGGATGCATTCAGCTAATCAAGAGACATCTCATAACTAACACCAACAGGCCCTGCACGTGCCAATATTACCATCTGATGACAGTCACTGACTTCTTCAATGCTGATGTACACCTACAAGTGCGAGTTCTTTTCACACGAATAATAACTGCTTACTGTAACCAGCCCGAGGTCTTTCATTTATTACATACGCAGGAGGTTCCAATTCAAGTGGGATTTTGAGGGTTACTCGTGGTCTACAGTTCAGAATGGTACGCCAACTCAGATGGAATGTGCCCTCGTCGGGGTGGATAGAGTCCTGAACATATTGTCCTAAGAAATTACAACGCACCCAGTCTGGAAATATCCTCCCATAGGCAACTCGGAAGACGCCAGCTAGGTAGGTGATTCGCTGTATGATTCAAGGCTCAGTGCTGTCATTGTGAAGCCATTTTATTGTCCCGCTTGGGCTATGAATGGTGATTCTCAAATTCAGCTATCGTCACTCGCCACTAGTTAATGTTATACTTGCTTTAGTTACTGCTGTGTTTGCCAACTGTATCATCCTGTTTTCTGCATTCATAGTTGAATGAACAACACTAGGTTTGACATTGTTGACGGATTGCAGATCTCAACTTTGTGTGGTTGCTCAGGGTGTTACATGATTATTTATAACGGAAGGCACTGTCGAACATGTTCTCACTAAATCCATTTCAGGCTTACTAGTTCGGCAAACTTACTACTTCAAGTGTTCACTTTGGCGACAGGGGCTATCCAGAAAGCGAAACAAAGCAAGCTCGCCTACGTAGATGATACGACGCTAGTTGTGAGTTTGCGAACAATAAGTAATTTAGTAAATTATAACCTACTCAAGTAACCTACCCATGTATAACCTCCTCAATGGAATGCCCAATTTTTGGATGAAAGATTTTACTTTGCTGAGACTGAACGGCATTTAGGAAAATGGTAACAGTCGCCGAAGTTAGAGCGATTACGACTAGTGCAACTTATCTGTGGAAGACAACAAAACGCCCTATTAAACCTAGACATACCGGGTAGAGTGACCTCGAAAATTGTTCAACGGGCCTCAACAAGACCAAAACTGGGACTTGAGAGCCAACCGTTTTATCAAAATGAAGGTGAAAATAGGAACAGTAGCGACTGGCCAGTTGGACGGAGGGATCCACACTTGTCTAGCCTTTAGCCAGCCGGTGTTTACTTGCAGACGTTTCTACGAAACAAAGTGATTTGACGTCTGGATTTTCGGTGCTTCCTCAAGTTCTTGCCGTCACCTGGTTCATTTGATCATCAGCAGCAGGAAAGGACATGGGGTCCAAATTCTCCGGTGACCCTCTCGTGAAAGTTGTGAAGATCGCGACAACACCTCAAACCCTTGGGTGTAATCTGTACCTGGGGCAGATAGTCTCGCCACCATCGTCTCCAAAACGCACAAGTAACGTAAACCGATCCCGGAAAGACGGAGTCGATCACAGTGTCCTGCTGTGCATGTTGAAAAAAGTAGGCTGTTACCGTGAGGCTTGTTTATGGCTCACGCAACACCTTTCCCTTCAACTAAGCACGGTTAAGATTGGTAGCGATCTATCTAAGCTATTCAGTGCCACAGTCGGTACTCCGCAAGGTTCTTTGCTGGATCCCTCATCATCCTCAGTTTACAGTGATGACCTCTCAGTTGTGATTAACGCTGCTACCGATGGTACGGAGCTCTAGCGTATCTCACACAATGTCGAATATTCAAAAGACTCCCAAGTGGACCTAGATGTCTTACACCTGCGACCTACTGAAAGTCAACTGCCCTTCAACACGTCCAAGTAGAAAACCATGTATATTCATCGCAATACCAGGACACGCCGCACTGTGAGACCAAAGTAGTCACCGTCCACCAGGACCTAGGCATTGTTTTTATACCCGATTTCTGCCCTAGTCCTCACACTCTGCCGCCGGCAAATGGAGCTGATAGTGGGCTGGAAGTGCCCGGTAGTGCCATGGGGGTTCCACAAACGACAACATTCCTCTCATCCACAATACATTGCTGAGAGCATTACCGGAGGCAAACGTTTGAGCCAGTGTGCCGTACTGAGGGACAGATCTAAACGCTCCACAGGCTATACAGAGGAGGGCAACTAAGAGAATCGGAGGCCTATATTCTCTGTTTTAATGAGACCGTTTTCAGAGCTAGAGGCGTTTCCATGACCCGCAGGTGAATTCGAGACAACCTCATGCCAACACAAATAAGTAGTATGCCTCTCGTATTAGCCTAACAAAATCGTTTCACGGCTGACGAAGCGGTGACCATCAGGAGCCACAAGCATAAGGTATCTATGAACAGGTAGATGTCCATCCTGTGAAAGATGTGGTCTTCCTGTCTGAGCATGTTTGAAATAGAGCAAAGCAGCAACGACAATTGGCTTGAAAAAACCGGTCGATATATTCAAGAAAAATATGATGTGATTTGAGATGGTAAATAGTAGAAAGGCACAAAAGAATTCATGTTACATGACGGCCAACATGGTCCAACATTCTCTCCAGAAAATAGACAACCGCAGGGGAAACGCAAGCAGTCGGTTGACCCCAAAAAGCGAGAAATCAGAATAGACGCGGCTGCACTGTTTGTCGCACAAGCGGGACGAAACTTGGGCCACAGAAGCTCTAGATTTACAGGACAAACGACTACCATAGATGGTCGACAGACACGAAACGAATCAATTGAGACAGTCATACATGGCAGTCAGAGAGTCAGAACAAATCACGTTACAGGGGGTACCAGGAGGCAGTCGCGAGAAAATGCACTGACCAGACAGCGCACAGGCGTTCGACCGCACACCTGCAATCTGATTGGCTGAGTGGGACCACACCATCACCCACGACCATAGCATCCGAGCTGGGCCGGTCGATCGATGTGGCGTGATGCGTCCTGGCTGCCTCGTTAGGGGATTCGCCTCCCAACACTTATTTTTTCTCTCCTTGCATATATTCTTGGTATGATTTCTTTCAATTTGCAACACTTCGCCACCTCAACATGCGCTCGACGGCCGCTGGCTGCTTCAACATTCGGATCTCTTCACGCACTCTTACCTTTTTATTACCCCCTCTTATTTTAACCGCTTCCGCGCAGAATACTTCGTCTTTCTGGTGACTTCTCTCAGTTTTTCTCCCAACATATTCTCACGGGGCACCTTGAGGACGTTGGGGCCCACACATCATTCGAACTATGTGTATGCAAAAAATCAGCGAACAAAGCAAATCCTTGCAAAAAAGAGCCTTCAGAAGCTCGCGCGAACAAAACTTCGTAGTTGGGCATATGCCTCGGCGCGACTGCCCCGACGGGGAGACTTCCTTGAAATTGATAAATGTGACCGAGTTTTTCTGGGAATACTATCCGGTGGTTTATAACGGTGCACCACCGATTCGACACCCTTATCTCTCGCTGTGTGACTTTCGCCAACCACCTCTTACGACTGAGTTCTGTGTGCTGGAAAATGAGTACCTTTTACACAAGGTCACTTCATACGGTGCGATGGTTCCTGACAAGACTTACCTCAGAATTCCCAAAGGAGCAGCCGCCAGTCTGACAACACCAATTCATGAACTGTTCGTGCAGACGTTTCAAACTGGCGTTCTCCCCAGCGCATGGAAAGAAACTATGGTCATGCCCATCTTTTAGGTGGGTGGCATGCGCTCCCCGGCTGCTTGGTGGCCAATCAGTAAAGTTGATGCTCCATGCAAAATAATGGAACGCCGATTAAATTGCACCTTCTTCATGCGCTTCTGATCGATCAGGCTATCTTATAGATTCCGACATGGTTAACTTCCCAACCAGTCATGCATAAAAAAGCCCTAGTAGCGTGACGGAGGCTAAAGGAAATGACTTGACCTCAGATGCTCTGTTTGATTTCTTCGAGAGATTTGGCCTTGCAACACCTTGCTCTCACAGACACAGACATGGAGCTCATGGTACCTAGGGAGAGGTTCTTTTCTGGAGGATGGAACTCTTAGGGCTAAAGCCGGATCAAACCTCCAGCCTCCCACCACGACTTCTGCGGGGGTTCCTCAAGGGAAAGTGCTAGGTAACTTGTTTCTTACCTAAATCGGCCACCCTCAAGACAATTTGACGGGCTTTTAACTCCGGACTTCCAGCGAATCTTCGGTCTACGCTGTTTACTCTGAAAGTCTGCTGAGAGGCTGGGTCTAGGACGGTTGTATCTGTGATGCAGCGGACGCCTACAAAAGGAAGATGGTCGTAAATACAAGCTTCTTATTATTGAAAAGTTAAGGTGCATGAGGAATGTTGAGAAACCGAAGGAGGGGAAATAACGAAAGACCGCACTATTGGATCCACCATACGGTCTACGGGAACACGATTAATTACAACAGTTACATAGTGACGGGGTATTAAAACGCAGATGGAGCCAAGATTTGTATAACACAAAGGTCCAACAGTGGAGAGAAGGGGCAGACAAACTGCGCGTGAGCAAGCTTCAACAACACATAGAGAGTTAGGTTCGTATGAGGAACGATTTGTCACGCACGTAACTCGAATGATTGTATCAGGCTCGCAACCATTAGCAAGCAGGTTTGAAATGTAAGCAGAAGAATGATCAACGAGAAGGGATGACGTGATGGCGGACAGCGTAATCACCAAATTTCTATCAAAGACGACAATCGCCAAGCGTTCAGAGCAGGTAGCCACTTCAAGATCAACCTCCAGAACCAGCATGGCTTTCTAATACTCAGGTCGATGTGCGTTGGATGTACATCGTGACCGGGTTTTCCTACCCTTGAACTTTACCCTTAGTCTGCGCTATCACTTCACGCCCTTTCCAGCAGGCATACATCTCATGCCCTTCCTGATATTGATCTGGAATATTAGTGAACTCAATGAATTGCAGATTGGTCTTGATGCGATTAAACGCTAGCCAGACGATCGTATCTACTCACGAAGTGTGCGTGGGAACTCTGGCAATATCTTTGCGATTCATAAGATAACTAGCACAGCATACATGACGAAAATTGATCCGAAGAGAGATCCAGACATCTGTATGTTGCCTAATTTATCCTACGCGTATCAGCACCAGATGGAGGCAAAAATGGCATTTGACACTATTAAGAAGATGAAGTGACCCTCATCCCACACAAACAAGGAAGCGCTTCAAACACTTCATGAGATATATATAGTACCGCCGCTGAATTATGGTAACCAGGTCTGGTACACCAGCATGAAGCACGACATATTGGTTGTTGGATGTGTCCAGTATGTGACTACGTAACTAGTCACGGACTTAAGCAATGATAATTACGAGTTTAGGCATCAAATTCTTGATCCGCATCTGCCTGAATTCCAAGGACTTCCCGGCGATTTACTTTCTACATTTTTTAGGGCGGGTCTAGTAGAAAGGTTATTTCTCGTAGTGAATGAGGATAGCGTAGGAGATCATGCCAGGAATCTTCACAAGCTCCGTCTCCAAGCCTTTTACAGGCAAACGTTTCCACAAAGCAAGCAAACAGTGGGACAGCGTTCCTTCTGAGGCTGTCGGCTGCACTCCTGCAGATCGTTTTGAGGCATAATTAGACTCTTGTTCACTAGTAACGAACTGGTGATCTTACTGTATTCTTGGTGTTGACCACAACCTACAAGGGCACTTCTGCGCCCTTCTTTTCAATGACTGCATTCCAGGTCAACAAACGTTCACTGAAAACCAAACAATAAAAACCGACCGAATCTGGGGATTTTGGGTCGCTGCTCAAAAAGTGTACTAATGGCCGTATTAACACAACTCTTCCGTATGACCACAAGATTTCGACTCGGCTAACTAGCCTCATCACTGGACTTAATCGTAACTCGTCGCAACAGTGACATGACGGACGTCTTGCCGCGGTGTCACCCGGAAACTGTGATCACATGACGGATCACTTTTCGCCAAAATGTTATGTATCTGCTATAGAGCACACGAATTGCAGCTTTTTCACCCAGGTAACCATGGGAATCGGATAGCGGAAGCTGTTAGGATGACTCTTAACCCATTGTTTTCCACAGAGGACCGATGGTTTGTGAACAAACTAGATTAGCAACCTCTAGGCTATTGCGGATGGGGCGTCCCCCAGAAACTGGCTGACAGAAAGTGAACCGGAAGCCATGGATAACCCCTGCCAAGGGAGTGTTCTAGCGTTAGCTTTTGTCTTGGTAATCTTATACTCAGCAAAAGGAACTTGGAAGTATGGTGATATACAAAATTGATCGGATGGAAGCGGTCAAGATAGCAAGGAGTGCTCGTCTGATGCATGAACATAACACGGCACATGACATTAACTAGAAACTCAAGAAGTTTCACGGTCGTGCCCAGTCGAAGTCCCCCATGGAGAAGAAAGTTGGGACCACATCTCAATATAACGGACAGACCATACATACCGACAAGTGCATAGCGGACGCGTTTGTGGTATAACTCCAATGCTCAAAGACCGGATATTAAAGCGTCTGAGTCTTGCTTTTACTTCAAAGGCGCGGCAACTGCGGATAGAGGTGTCATGCCCAGGAATCTGAGCGAATGATACTTTGTTAAACAGCACAGCCTGCAGGACTGGACCACGTCCGCCCTACTATTCTAAAACCCCTGGCCAAGTCGCTGGCGTCCCTTATTGCTCTCATGTTTAGCCTCACATCGAACACGACCGAGAAGAAGACACGGTAATTCCTGTCTTAAAAGACGGCGATCGATCAGCCGTTGAATATTTCTGATCGACAAATCTGACTAGTTTCGCCTGCAAAATTCTGAAAGCACATCTGAGAGGGGAAATGCAAAGTCCTCGATGCGCAGAGAATTTTCGGAGTCCCTCAAATGGCTTCTTAAGGGGTAGGTCATGGCGTATCAGCCTATTGACGGTTTCAGACACCGTCTGGGGAAGCTTGATTGAGAAGTGATACAGGGTTTGCTATCTAGATTTCCAAAAGGCTTCCGAGTCTCTCAATCATATGCTGTTGGGTTGGATGCCACGAGAAGCTGAACTTCTTCTTACAATCTATGGGCGGACTCAGGAGCTTCTAGTTCGAGGTCGTGCAAGGTCAGAATGAGGGAGTATTATGGGAAGAAGGCCCTTTGATGAGTGGCCTATTTTAAGGTTCACTCCTCACCTCTTTGCTCTTCCCATTATACATAAATGACTTGACCGGCAACATAGTCAGCAGATGTTACCTACACGAAGATGATGTAAAATTGGCTGGAAATGAGCCACGCCGACGCCGTCCAGGAGGACACTTTGGAAGTTTGCGGATGGGCACTAGAATCGGACTGACGTCTGAACATCCTGGAAAGCCATTCTAACGCTTTCAAGTCGACTCCCATGTAACTAAGATATACACATAGGCAGACAACTGAGGTAGCATCAAAGAAGCAAAGGGAGGGCTTAGCCATTCACATCACCAGTGTGTTTACCCCGTGTGCCTAGTGTGCCGTGGTTGTAACAAAAGTACGACGAGTGTTTTATCGACTGAAATCGGCGATGGCTAACCCATGTCCAGTGGTGTTCAGTCCGTTGTACTGGGCCACAACTCACCCCCAATTGTAATGTTGTGACCAAGCTTGGCCACAACGTTCAATATAGGACTTTGCCACTCTCCAAAAAGTACGACCATCCGCTACACGCATGATATGGGATATGAGGGATCTAAACTTCCAAGACAAACTATGATAGTTGAACATATTCTTGCCTGAACGACAGACGGTCAGATGGAACCTCACAGAAGTGAAAAAGTTGTCCGGCACGCCGTTACAAGTTCACTAGCCCGCGTGGTTGTGACGTGGGAAGATCAAGGTTAAGTCAGTCATGGGCTCGTAACCGGGAAAACGAAATCAAAAGTGGCTGTTTGGATTAGATTGTTTTACAAGTGCTGTGGTCAACTCACCGGATGAATTGCTGGCAAAGGTTATCGAGTCCTCGGGAGTAGATGTATCTAGACGACAGCCGAGTATACGGTGAAACAACCGTTTTTCTGCTTCCTGAAAACTTGGAGTACGATTTTAGTTTTGTCCCTTAGGACGACTAGGGTTTGCGATTTCGTAAAATATATTTGTCCCTACATATAGACCACTGATAAAACGCAGCACATTGGCTAGAAGCGCCGTTTGTTTGACCTCACACTAGTCGAACATCTAAACGTCAAGGAGCGTGGGCTTTCATAGTGTTTTGGATTTGGAGCTGAAAAATTGAACTTTAATAAGTGATTGCTGCGCTGGTTCATGTTATCTGAGCAAACAGACGGCAGTCGGCCTGTCACACCGGGTTCGTATATTTTGTGAAAACCACACATCATGCGCCACCAACTCATGCCTGAATACCTTCAGGAGGATGTATTTTGAAAGTTTTGTGCTAGTGAGGTCTGCGAAGGTGTGAAATCTGTTTTTTGTTTGGTGCAGCACGGCATCATTGCAGTTTGTTCATACTACGCACACACTGGCCGCATGCCACCGGTGATCAATTC